>CAVNYN010092144.1:4985-43528 GCA_963692815.1 Nyctanthes arbor-tristis
TAAGGCTAATTTTCTGTTGTCGTGACGCTTTGGTTAGGCCTACTACTCTACTATAGGCTAGCTACTTCTAGCTTCTATAGTGGCCCTTCCACTTTGGTGTAGTTTTAGTTTGTCCTACAAACTATCAGAAGAGCACGTGCAAAGAGCTTGGGCTTTGATGATGAAATGAGAAGCAACTATTCTGACATGGACTATGTGAGAAAAGAGCTTGAATTTGCCAGTAAAATTTTTCAGCAAAATCCAATCTGGCCAGTGATTGGTGAGTTCACAAAAAGTCTGCGAAACCTAGGCTTGAAGTTGCTAATTCCAATCTGGGTTACTTCTATGATTTCCCCTTGGGCGCCCCCAAACCTCTTAAAAAATCAACTTTTTAAGAACAAAAAAAAAAAAAAAAAAAAATAGGAAAACTGCAGGAAACCCTCTGTATGACATTCATCATTATTTCACGTTGCCATGAACATGAGGATACTTTGTAGAAGTGTCTGTATTTGCTTGTAATTTGAGATTATTGCTCGGTTTCTGCAGAAGTTACTGGCAAAGCAATAGAAGAAACTGCAGCAGTTATACTCAGGCTACACCATGACAGAAAGAATAGATGCTCTATGCCAAGAATTTCCAGACGCTACTAGAAATGGATTTTGAGCTTCTGAAATTTCCTGATGTGATCTTGAGTTGAAAAAAAGAAATTACTTTATTTTGTAAACTAGGATTTTGTAGCATAAAATGTTAATAATCCGGGTGGGATATCCATGTATTAAATTATTCTGTAGTCAGTGATCTCTAAACGTAAGCCATAATAAGGTATGATATTGAGAAGTTGTAATGTGAAAGTGAAACCGTGCATCATGCCTCTTTATCTTACAATGCATGTATGTAATTTTGTTTATATGAATTTAAGCCATGTTTGTGTAGGATTTATTATAGTGAGAAATTTGATAATGTAATAGATGTTTCTGTAGTTCCTATCTTGGTAGATTTTGTTGTTTTATCTTTATTGCAAAACTATGTAAACTTTTAGCGGATGCATGCAGTGTCTTTCCATGAACTCCTGTTATTTGCTGACAAATGTGTTATGCAGAGAATTTTGTCTTTTTATTAGAACTAGTGCAGAGATAGAGAAGACCGATACGAAAGGTAAATAGCTCATGTGCTTCTGATCTCTTGCACTCTTTTAATACTATGATTCCGTCTCTGTGCTGCCTGCTGTTGTCATCAATATAATGATCAAAATGCAGAGAATATTTGGTCTGGAAACAGCGAAGTTAATTGGGAGCCATGAGAATGGAAGGTCAGTCTCTTAATCCCTTTCTACCAATTTTCATAACTAAATGATAAATCATGTAAAGTTGGTGGATCTAGTAATGAATGCTATTAGTCAAGAGCATTGTCATCCCCATTGAGCTTGCCCAAGGATATAGTGAAATAGATTAGTAGAATAGTTCCCATGCTTGACCTGTCATAGATGAGAATATAATTTAATTAGTAAATGTAATTAGTAAAAGTCAATAAGCTTGCGAGATTCTGTCTTCTGTTCATAGTTTTATGATATAGCATACTTGTATTAGATAGATATATTGCATCAACTGCGTTAAGAAATAATATTCTGGTGAAAATACATATGAATAACCGTTACATTTTGTGATCTAGCTATGGTCTGTTGAAGATGATGCAGAAGGGGAGAACTTACACGGTTGCAAAGAAGATAAGTACCCTTCTGGGATCAACCCTCCAGGACGGAGAACGCCTAAAGCTGAGTCTCCTGCCCACAAATTTGTTCTCAGTAGGCTTGTTGAAGATGCTGCCTGTCATTGTGATTTGATGCTGGATTTGTGGGTTCATCGAGTGATCCGTGGACCCTACCGTCACTACTGCTGGCTTTTCTGGCATGCTATTCCCGCATAAAGCGGCTGCAGTTTATATACCAAGCAAACGCACAACTATGTATAAAGCACAAGATCTGATGATCATGCTTTAGTTTCCCATAATGCAAATGCAAAGTGCGGCCCAGCAGGGAATATGGGAAAAGAAACCTTAAATAAAAGAGACCCGACGAAAAGTTGAAACTCATCTTGCATTTTGACATTTTCCATTCTGTCACTTCAGCACCCAAAGGAAAAATACAAATTTAAAGGAATTGTGATACATACAATAGAGTTCACAAGGAAACAAATCTGTCACTCTTAATCCGTAAACGATGTTTGATTTTGATTATCATTTTCTGAGTCGCATGTTGTTCTACTTCATCTCTACATGTTTTGACTATGGTATGAAAGTGCTGAACTGGATACTTCTTGAGTGGAAGTATTTCAAAATGAACCATCGGATATAAACATTGATGCAACATGAAATTAAGGATATTATTGTAGGAAAGTTTTGAAATTTGAAGTAAGCAAAATGGGCTGTTCAAAAGAAAATTTGGGCGTGGGACATTTTGCTGGTTACCTCTTTCACAAGTGACAATAAGAAAAGCAAATGGTTACCTCTGGATGAACTTGCAACCTTAGCAGTGTCTCTTTCGGTGCCTGAACTCGAATTGGTTTTGTTTTTGCCGCCTCCAACTGATCCTATTCTCGAGAGGTTCCTCTGCAGTTTTTGTGCAATTTGATTTCGAGAAGACGCGGCAAGGAAATGAATGAACAATACTTGATTGATTAACAATGAAAAAGGGTATTCAGAGAACTCACTGTAATTCTTGAAGATCGGAAGAGCAATATCCACCACAAAGCTATCAGTCTTCTCATCACCGGATTCTTCAAATTCGCCTGAGCTCAAATTCTGATAAACCATGTCCTTCTGAAGTATCGAATACGTGTGATGAACGTAAACATCATTGAATAGTACAGTTAAAGGAAGCCTTAAACGAATGAAACGACATAGAACAAACTGCAACAATTCCTCGAAACAACCTTTATCAACTTGGAGTTTTCATTCATCTTCTGCAGCGTAGAGAATTCTGAGAAAGTTAAAAGAACAAATCAAGAAACTGGATGACACATGACAAAACAAACAGACTTTTGTTTGCACACATCAAACCAATGATAAAAAGAACAAGTCCGTTGCGCAAATGGTCTCGTGACTAATAAAAAAGAAGAAGCTTCATTCTGAAGTCTACATTTCTTTATCCAACTGCCATGAATGATTGCTTTTCAATCAGTTTCTGAAAGAAAGCAAGACGGATTAATCACCAGAAATTAATGGGATTTACCTGATGTGGGAAAAAAGGGAGAGAAAAAGGAAAAATCAAAACACTTTGTCATTAATATTATAATTAATAATTAATTTATGGATAGAAGTCAGAAAGTGTGGAGTTCATATACAATTAGAGCATCTCCAATGCATAGTCAAGGTCGAGTGTCATGGCTCAAAATTCAACATGAGAGAGATACACACAAAAAAATTAATGGGTCCTATATATTTCTTATTTTCTTTTTATTTTAATCAATTTAATATCTTTTACCCCACTTTTTCTTCATCGTGTGATGTGCAATGTCATATATCTACATTCTTCTTCACCATGTCAATCATTATTTTATTATTATTTTTGAATTTGTCTCTATCTCGCTCCTCTTTTTTGAATTTCCCTCTATTTTTCTTCAATTTTCTCTCTCTTTCCACTCAATTTCTCTCTCCTTTTTCTCTCTATCTCTCTCATGTTGAATTTTGAGCCATGACATTCGATTTTGACTAGGCATTAGAGATGCTCTTAGTGATTCATTGCTTTATGATTAGTATATGTCTTATCTAAATAATAATGATTTGTATCACATTTTGAGGTTCTGATCCTTTTCTTTTTCTTTTTTTTTTTAAATTTATTTGGGGTCTATCTTAAGCAATATCTACGTTTCTTTACCTTTAATAATCAGAATGTTTTTCCTTTTGCAAATGTACTCTATCTCTCTGTTGACGACTTTCAAACTTAGTTATCTCTAACCTCTCTTTATATGCTCTTAAAAGGAGATCGTACATAATATATAAGTACACTCAGTGGTTAAGATTTTTTAACGGTGATTATAATGCGAACTAAACCGTGGCACGAGATTTTTACGGTTTCTAGTTGTCTTTGACTATTCGAATATGGATATTGAGATTAAAGATTTTATGATTTTACTATTTTTACTAGAAATATTAGTTTTGCTATATGACTCATATTTTATGAAAAGTGATTTTTTTCAAAGAATTTATGGTCAAAAGGTAAGGAAAAATTACAAATAAATGCGTGGTAGAAATGAGTTTGAGTAAGTATTAATTTTAGAAAAATAAAAACCAGAACGGATATACTTGAACTGAATATTATTGTAGTGCTATTCTTGTCATTTTCCTACTTTAGTCTGACAGCAACGCTGGCCTAAAATAACTGAGTATCGAATTTCAAGGCCCAAATACTTGATGCGTTGAATCTGCCCAAGTCCTGAGACAATTATGTCAGGTCAGTGTTTGTTACAAGATGCCATCGAGTTTTTTTTTTTTTTTTGTGTGACAATTTCATTGTTCACGCAATGTTCAATGAAAATCATGAAACATGTAACTCATGAAAGTTGAAACATGTAACTCATGAGCTAGTCTATTTTCACTAAATGAGATGAGATAAGCGAAAACACACACACATATACACACACATACTAGCAGGTGTCATTAAAAATCCCCAATCCGTCCGTAGATTTAATTTTCTTCCTTGTCAGATATAATCATCCCTCATACAATGCTGTTCAAATGCAATTTACTAACGTCATCGGTGACCATCATGTCAAAAAAAAAAAAATCGAACAATAATCCTAAAGTATTTTGTAGGGTTTATGCGGTTAAAAGGCAGTAATGAACACAAACACATTTATCATGATGGGACAAAATTAAATTTCTTATAACATTTCAGTAATCTTGATTCCTACGTAAAATTTTTGCTCACATTAGTAAGCCATGAAGATCCATTATTCTTTTCTTCCCAAAACCAAAAAGCTCAAGCTTTCTTCCAACTATTGTTCCCCTTTCTGCCCCCCGTAGTAACACATTAATTTCTGAACTACATTAAATAGAACCCGTTCCTCAGAGCCCTTGAAGCCATTACAAGCTCGAAAAATGTGGTCCGGCGCTTCATCACCGGTTCCCGTCACTGAAAACCGCCACATGAAGCGGCATGGCACTGCTCATTACTACGCCCACCGTGTGAAAGAGAGTCTAACTACTAGAGTTTCCAAGTTAATTTGTGCTGCTATATTGTTCGTCCTATTCGTCGTTGGCCTTATCGCGTTCATTGTGTGGCTCAGCTTGCGGCCCCATCGGCCTAGAGTTTACATCCATGAATTCACAGTCCCAAGCTTAGGAAATGGATTTGTAAATTCCAATATAATCTTCAACATAACGGTTCGTAATCCAAACCATAAAGTTGGGTTTTATTATGACGCCCTGCAAGTAACAGCGAGATACGAGGTATTTTTCAGTACGATTTTGTCTTAAAAATCCAATGAACTATTAAGAATAATGTTTACTTGTTGTTTGGCTTTGTATACACAAAGTCTCTAGTTCTGTTATACCTTGTTAAGAAAAGTAATTTAAGCATCTCTTATGAAATTTCAGCAACAACAACAAAACATAAGCAACATGATATTGTCAGATCCATTCTATCAAGCATCCAAGAACACAAGAATATTCGCTGGCGCACTGAGCGGCACCCCAATGAAGGTGAGCGGGGAGCGGTAGAGGCAGATTCTGGTGGATCTAGCACAAGGGCCGGCGAGTTTTACCCTCGAATTATCTTCAAACATTAGATTCAAAATATTTGCATGGATAAGTAGACGCCATAAATTGCATGCAACTTGTGCAGCCGGAGTAGGTTCAGATGGCTTCATCTTGCCGAACTATAAAGATAAGAGGTGCTCAGTTTATTTCACCTGATTTTTATGTGTAAAGGGGGATCCAAAGTCAGATAATTTCTTATTGTGTTTGCAACTCTATTTGCCATTTTTTTTTCGCCTTTGGTTTCCAATTGTGGATATAGTGACCTAATATTATGTTTTCAAAATTTTTTGGTGTAAAATGAGATGTTGCTTTATCGCATAATCCCCTATAGTGTTGAATATATATTGTTATCTTTATCTATGTACTGAATTCTACATGCAGGGGCCAATAAGTGGGACGTAGCTCTCAAATTGAGGGCGACGTACGATAATTTTTTGTGTTCTTTATCCTTCTCTGATCTCTGCAATTATTATTCCTTTCGGTAGTTGGGACGAGGGCCTTAATCAGTTAATCCTAAGGACTAAAGCATATTCTTTGCTATAATTTACCATATGCTAGGTTACTAGTTCTTGTTCGACGATTTTTGTTCTTTAACTAATTAAGGACTATAAAACTTCCTCCAAGAAGTAAACATACAAAGTGTTTGGCAACTACTATGGATTATAATCTGGATTATAATATGCGACGTATCATAATTTTATTAGTTGTTTTTGAAAAAGTAAACAATTACGGCTTGACTTTTACTTTTTGACTTTTTGAAAAAAGTGAAATCAATAAAATGATGCCGTGTGGCAGATTATAATCTGTGCCAGTTGCCAAACACTTCCATAATAACGGGAAAATGAAACTAGCAAAAATTGAAGAAAAGTCTCATCAAAGTCACCTTCCTAGAAATCTTCCGTGCCTACACAAGTCTTGTTAATCAACTTACTATTATTATTATTATCATCAAATTCTACAAATCATTTTGTATTAACATAACCCTTTTACCAGATTCTTCAACACCATGTTTTTCTCCTTATTCTACTCTGTGTTTTCTGTGATTATTCGGGATGTTGCTCATCCAGATCCTCCCTTCTGGCTCGATGACACACCCAACTTCTCTACTAATAGCCCTTATCGGGCTAATCTCGACAACCTTCTTTCTTCTCTATCGACAAATGAATCTGTCCCTAAATTCTACTCCACTTCCACTGGAACAGATCGACATAGGGTGTACAGTCTTTTTCTGTGCTATGATTACGTGAACGAAGATAAGTGTAAAGAATGCTTGAGAATGGCAATACAACATGTTCAAAAGCGTGGTTTATACAAATATGATGCTTCTGTTTGGGAAGAAGATTGTCTGTTTTGTTATTCAGCTGAAGATTTCTTTGGACAGTTGAATGTTACAGGAAACAAACCACTGGATAACGCTAAGAATGTTTCAGACCCTGAAAGCTATAGACTTGCAGTAGATGCATCTCTGCATAATCTTACCAAAATCGCAGCTTTTGATTCCTTTGCTGATATGCATTCCACCGGGAGTGCGCCATTTATGGATAATAGCACCAAGAGAACTACTTTATATGCCTTTGTTCAGTGTACTAAGGACTTGTCCACAAATGACTGCAATGTGTGCCTAGAGACTGCAATTACTGAAATTTTAGGCCTCTACTACTTTTCTCGAGGAGCGAGACTACTTAGCCGTAGCTGCTTCTTGAGGTACGAGCTCTATGATTTTATTTCACATTCAGACCCCAGCCCTGTACCAAGTAAGTTGTATCACCCGAATGAATTTCCAATTTGGCAGTTTTTCTCTAGTACCAGTTTTTGATGAAACAGGTTGAATTTCAGAAACCAGGCCATCCTTTCAAGAAATGAATGATTGCAGCTCTTTCAATTGGATCAGTAACTTTAGCACTGACTGCTGGTTACTTTATCTACTGTCTGATGCCAAAAAATCGAAGTCAGATAATTATTAACAGCCTTAGCAAAACTTCTATTTTTTGGGTACCTGATTTCGCCTTTTTATAACTATTTTCATTCTTTTTGCAGGAAAAGATGAATTTCCAGTTGATCAAACAGCTAACCAGCAGGATAACAACTTGGATTTTAGAAACCATAGTTCTCAAGGAGGAGCACAGAATCTGGATCCAATGGAATACCCATTTATTGAGATGAACGCTATTCTAGAGGCTTCTAATAACTTCTGTGATTCAAATAAGCTCGGAGAAGGCGGCTTTCGCCCTGTTTTCAAGGTTACTATAATCTTCCATTGTGGTTTTTCATGCTTTTTTTTTTCCTGATTAAGCTTGTTAAATAGTAAAATCTTTTTTTTTTTTTTTTTTTTTTATATTTTCAAGGGTGTGCTGCCTACTGGAGAGGAAATAGCTGTCAAAGAGGCTCTCCGTTGACTCCGAGCAAGGTTCAGAAGAATTTATCAATGAAGTTATGCTAATACATAGACTTCAGCACAAAAATCTTGTTAGACTATTGGGGTTCTCTACTCATGAAGAAGAGAAACTGTTGGTTTATGAATATATGCATAATGGCAGCCTAGATGGCTTCCTCTGGGGTATGTTAATGAAACATCCTAAATGACCTGTCTGAATTTTGATAGTCTCTAATTGAGTTTTGTTTGTCTAGATCCAATAAAACGTAATTGGCTAAATTGGACTACACATCTAGATATTATTAAAGGCGTGGCACGAGCAATGTTATATCTTCACGAGGATTCTCGACTAAAAATTATTCACAGGAACTTAAAACCGAGCAATGTATTGCTAGATACTGACATGAAACCGAAAATTTCTGACTTTGGAATGCCAAGAATATTTGGAGGGCCTGATGGTGAAGCTAACACTACCACTGTTGTTGGAACATAGTAAGTGTCTTTTCCTGTTTAACTTAAGATTATTAGAAGAGTACAATTTTGTAATTCTTTGATCACAGTGATTCCATGGCTCTGGAGTTTGCTATGGAGGGACTCTTCTCTATTAAGTCGGATGTGTTCAGCTTCGGTGTTCTCTTACTCGAGATCATATCGGGCAATAGAAATTGGAGATTCCACCTCCGTGAACGCGTCCCAAATCTCCTTGCTTATGTAAGAATATATTGGCTTATTACTCTGCTTGCAACAACAATTTTTAATAAATTTAGGGTCGGCAACTTTTATCTGACGATGTTATATAATTTAGGCATGGAAACTGTGGGACGAAAGCAAAGGATTGGAATTGATGGATCCATTGTTGGCTGTTTCATGTCCCCAGCAAGACTTCTTAAGGTGCATGCAAATCGGATTACTGTGTGTTCAAGAAGATGCTCATGACAGGCCTTCAATGTCATATGTGCTAGTAATGCTAAACAGCGAAGCCGTGTCTCTCCACGAGCCCAAACGATCTGCCCTTTCCTTCGGAAACATGTCACAATAATTTGTCTATCAATGGACTGACGATCTCTGATCAAATACCACGGTAGTAGTTGTTTAGCTGTTAATAAAATCTACCTGTCAAAATGTATGAATATGCAGTACTAGAAATGACTAAATAGCTGTCCAACGTCTGTAATGCAACTATAAAAGCTAGAAAGTCTATGTTCATTCTAGGTTTGAACTAAAATTTGTCTTGTAGCACTCATAATGTAAGTGGGTCTGAGGATTTTTCTTCCTTGGATACCCGAAAATAGAAAAAGAATGATTTGAAAATAGTAATAAAAGTATAAAACCATAAATTAATAAGAGTGGGACAAAATATATATGTGGTCTATGAGATTATCATTGAATCGCGTCATGTGTTAATTTTCTTATATTTTTTGTATTCTTTTTGTTCAATTAGCACAACTCTATTTTGAAGGAATATTTCTTGCCAACGCGTTTTGTTCTTGCTACATATACTCAACATTCTACCATGTCATTCAGCATAAAAAAATCTCTTAGCTCCACCAATGACCAACCATGCATAGATCTTTCATGAACGAGGAAGTAATATAATCTAGATATATCAACCACATAAACATTTGTCTTGTCACCAATGGTAATGCCAGTGGGATTGAGAATTTTCTTCTCCGTATAATCGCCCTCAGCTCGTTTTGGATAATTCCTACTATATACCCTCTGAAAATGAAATATTGCCTATCATTGTCGAGTGAAGATTATGGCTTATACCCAGGGGCGGAGTGACGAGATGGGCGTGGGGAGGCGATCGCCCTTGCAAGGTCTGGCGCCGTAAGGTAAGTTGCCCCTGCAAAAATTTCAGCTGCCATGGAAGGAAGGCAAGTGTTGCGGCCTGTGACTGTGAGACGGCGGATGAATTCTAACAGGATGAGGAAGATGATTGGTTTTTAATTTGTAAAATTACATTAATGCCCTTCACTTTGTTTCAAGACCTTATGGGCTGATAAAATAGGCCCAATTTCAATTTGGACAAATTGTTTAAACACACTAGCAAAAAACCCAGCCTTATTTCGATCAGCAAAAGTCACTAAAGTTATTTGTCGTGTGTTAATATCCAATTGCAAAGTTAATTTTATATCAAAATTTTAATGTTTACATTTACACGCATCAAATTGAAAGTTGAAACCTTAATTTGAAATAAAATATTTAAGTTTCAACTTTCACCCTAAAACCTCATACCAAATCAAATTCCAAATTCGTCTTAGTTCATTTTACTTTTTCACTTTCGACTTAAAAGTTTTAAATTGATTATTGTCTTATTTCTAACTATTAATCTACTCACTGCACTAACTCCAAATCAAACTATCACGGTAGTCACTAAAATGCAACTAGTGATATTACTATATTAGAAATCATACCAACCAGTCGCAATGTTGAAATGGAGACCACGCTGGCACAAATTCTTGGCACTGTCCCAGGGTTGGGGATTTGTAGAAGAAGGAAGTCGGGTGAAGAAGAGAGGGATAATGGGGATAAAAAATGGATATAAAAGGCCGAATATTTTGTGGTGTAAATATTCACACATAAAAAAGTCATAAATAAGTTTATTGTTAAATTTATACGCGACTTTAGTATTTTTTCGCCCCTCCAAAATTTAAAGTCTAGCTCTGCCACTGCTTATACCTACCAACCATGCATAGATCATTTCATGAACTAGAAAATCTATATTCTAGATATCAACCATGTGTTTTTCTTGTATAATTCTATAGCAAGTGGGATTGAATTTTTTTTTCTTTTCTATAGACTGCCGCAGCCGGGTTACCATGATTCCTCCATATGAGGTATTCCGATCGTTGTGACCCCTTTTACACCTCATAATTGACATGGTCCTCGTACAATTCATAATAAGTGTGCTAGCCTTCCATTATTCCATCGTTTTAGAATTTAGACGCGATTATCACGATGCAAGTGGAATTGAGAAACCTTTGTGTCATTTACTAGTTTTTCTTGTGCTATTTACCTGAGGCCCCTAAACTTCATATATTTTTTTACTTGGGTCCCTAATCTCTAATGTTTAGCCGTAGGGGTCCAAAACCTCTTAAGAAGTAAGAACTAGCCAATCAAGTTCTTTGTCTAAGATTTGAAGGTTTTGGTCTTGGTTTACCCGTGGTTATAATTTATAAAGATTATGAACTAATTGTTCATATCTTTGAATGATTTGAGACCTTTTCGACTACACAAATCAATCTTTAGTTGACCAAACTACTCTTCATACAATGGTCATGTGAAGAGATCGGAAGAGCATACGTGTAGGATTGAAGAGTTTCCAATCAAAGGATCTGACTTGCTAGTTCTAAAAAAGCTTTAAACCACCACTACTAAAAATCAAAAGTTAGGACCCAATCTAAAAAGATAAAAAGGTTAGGAAATTCAAGTGTTGTGTACGTCAATTAATTATTGACTAGAGGGAGTTCTCTCTCCTAGTCACACAGAAAAACCCAAATGTTTTCATTTTCATCCTTGTTATCTAGGAGTCTCCCTCCTACTCTCATCTTCTAATTCAAAACCCTATGCATGAATTTAATTCTTCCACCTATGATTTTATCTTAATGTTGGATCCCACCGTGAAAAAACAATGTACTAGTAGCATACTCTTAGACACAAAGAAAATTTTGAAATTGACTACAATTGAATTTTGTTTTTCTTTTGACATTACAAAGGAGTTGTAACTTATGTTTTAGTGACAGTTCATTAATAAGGTTGACCATTCTTGGGTCTTCCATTGACTTCCACCAAGAAATATTGATTTATAAAACTTGAAGACAAATCCAACATCATGCACATATGCTTGAGATGCTGCAATCCAATTTCAAGCCCCCCAGTTTGGAAATTTTTGAAATGAGATTTATGCATTGTATAGGTAAAAGTTACTACTGATTGAGTTTTTGCCAAGACAATCCAATTAGAACAAACATAGGAATGACAAAGCAAAATTCTAATCTTGTTTTCTTAGTTTTTGTCTTGCTTTTTGTCATGTATCCTGTTTCTGCAAAGTTCTTGAATTATATATGCGACAACGAAGTTCCATACGAGCTCAACAGCACATTCTACAAAAACTTGAAGTGTCTTTTTAGTTCACTGTTGGTAGAGTCTCCTCGATCTAGAGAATTTTATAGAACTTCGCTTGGGAACGGCTCTGATCAGGCTTACAGGCGCGCACTATGCATGGGAGATGTTGATTCAACAGTTTGTCAAAACTATATTGAGAATGCAGCCAAAGAGCTTGTAAATAGATGCCAAAAACCAGCTGCATTTATTTGCTACGAAAAATGTCAAGTCAAATATTCGTATGGGATGCTGCCAACTGCCTATACTGGAAAGTATCCAGAGTGGAGTACAAGAAGGTATCCAATCCTATTCAATTCTGTAGTGCTTTGAAGAGTTTGTCAACTAACCTTGTACATGTGGCTGAGAATTCTGAACTTATGTTTGCTACTGGTAAACAGAAGTTCACAAGAAATGAACTGTTTATGGCCTTGTCCAGTGTACCAGAGATATAACCGGCGAAGATTGTGTCCGTTGTTTGAACTCCGCCTTTGGAGATTTTAATGGATGCGAGTCTTCAGAAGGAGGTGCCCTTTTGAGCCGAACTTGTAATGTGCGGTTCGAACTATACCAGTTCTATAACGAATCCCGTACCCATAGTAAGTAAAATAAGTCAAATATAAGTTGTACCAAATTCTTATACCCTGATGACCGTGATATCATTTTCTGTTTTGATATTCATAACTTCAGGACATAAAAGCATAATCAGGGCCAACATTCTTGTTACTGTCCGCACAATGATATCCATTATAACACTTGTTGGGATATATGCCTTCTGTAATCAGCATCAGAAGAAAAGAAGAGGAGGTAGTAAAAAATCTTTCAAATTCCTATCCCAAGTACCTGCTAAATCGAGTACCTGTATAGAAGAGCTGATATTGATGTCTATTACAGATGAAGAGAATAGCCAAAATCCAGTGTTACTGGAGTGGGTGGTCCGGACCCCGAATTATGTTGTGAATGAAGAGGAAAACGACATATTAAGTTCACAAGAGTTGCCTCTCATGGAATTTTCCATCATGAGAGCAGCTACAGACAATTTTTCAGATTCCTCCAAGCTCGGGCAAGGCGGGTTTGGCACTGTGTACAAGGTATCAAATCTTCTTCAATCTCATCTTATGTTAATCATGTAAAAAGTAACACAGAGAATAAACTAAATTGTGTTCACTGTGTTGTTCACTCCACTCTTATTTGTACCTTATGCTAAAACATTTAACAAGAGTACCATTTAAGGGAATATTACCTGATGGGAAGGAAATAGCTGTTAAAAGGCTATTACGAAGATCACGGCAAGGCTCAGAGGAATTCAAGAATGAGATCAGATTAATTGCAAAACTTCAACATAAAAATCTAGTGAGACTTTTGGGTTGTAGCCTTGAAGGTAATGAAAAACTGCTAATATACGAATACATGCCCAACAAAAGTCTCGACATCATCCTATTCGGTTAGTCCTTTCATGTCATATATCTTGCTAACAAGCTTTTCTTTCTTTCTTTCCCATTTTTCTTTTCTTCTCTCTTTTTTGCTGAGAAAAGTAACTTACGATCAGAAGTCCATTTCGTTTTCTTATCCAATATAAGATCTTGAAAAGCGTATGCTACTTGACTGGACAAAACAACTTAAAATAATCAATTGAATTGCACGTGGCCTACTTTATCTCCATGAGGAGTCGAAGCTTAGGATCATACACAGGGATCTGAAACATAGCAATGTGTTACTAGACGGAAAAGTGGAGACTAAAATATCTGATTTTGGGATGGCAAGAATCTTCCAAGAAAATCAAAACTTAGCTAACACAAAAAGAATTGTCGGAACATAGTAAGTTTTGCTTCTTTTGATGTTTAACAAACACTCAAACCAAGAGCATCTCCAGCTTGATTCTTGAAAATAGTGGGTACATGGCTTCAGAGTATGCAATTGAAGGACTATTCTCAGTGAAGTCCGATGTTTATAGCTTCGGAGTAATATTGCTCGAGATTGTCAGTGGGAGAAGAAATAATAGCTTTCACCTAACTGAACAAGCTCAGACATTACTAGCACATGTATGTCTTCACACAATATTGTTTCTGAATTTTTAGGTCATTAGTACTAATGTTTTGTTCTGAAATTCATATTTAAGTACAAGCTAATTTACACACACATTTAGGAACTAAACTTCTACACCGGATAGATATTCTATACATAATATGTCTTTTAAATCTTTAGCCACAAAATTATATCATAGGTTGATCAAAATTTCCTAATATTCTTACTCTTAATGAGTATTTAGGGGCATAGGTTTTTGATAATACTAGAGATGTAAGAAAGAAGTTTATACTTTCTGATTCTTCACAAAGGTAAAACCTGGATACTGAAGTTTTACTGTGAGGATTAACGGGCATGGAATCTATGGAACGAAGGAGAAATACTGGATTTGGTAGATCCAATGTTGACTGAATCATGTCCAATGCAAGAACTAGAGAGATGTATCCATATCAGACTTTTGTGTGTCCAAGAAGACCCTGTAGAAAGACCAACAATGTCAGAAGTGGTTGTTCTGATGGAAACTAAAATAATGGCACTTACAGAACTGGGTGTATTTTTTATCAGAAGAATTGTGCCCGGCATCCAGTTGGAGAGTGAGTCTTCCTCGACCACTGATAAATCTGTCAATCAGCTCACTGTCTCCAATATAGTCCCCCGGTGAACTCGGGATGAGGCAGGGCAGATCAAGATAGCCTTCTCTAATTTGTAGCCGAATAGTATAGGATGGGACAGGAAAAGAGTAGGAAATTTGTCTGATCAAAGTAGTTTGATTTAAGATCAAGCTTGTCATGGGTTTTAACCATTTTATATGATTTTTGAAACATTTTTCAGGCACAAAATAAAATTAGTAACACATTTGTTTATATAAGACAATATTTTGTGACAAGAAAATAATGGAGTACTTCTTGAAGTCAATTGGAGTCCCGAATTCAACGTTTTGCTGTAAAAACTTTGCTATCTTTGCGTGGCTACTAGCAAAAGAAGACATTGGTTCCCCTAAGAAATCTCTTCACCACAAGAAATCCTTTCAATTTTCTGATTTCTCTTTCATTTTCTTCTGCAGATTTTTTCTTGTAATTAATCTTCAATTTGTGGTAATCTTCCTCTTCCTCTTCCCATTGCATTGCAAGAGATAGCAGGTCAATTTTGATCTGTTTTCTCTCTTCAAGAGGTGATGGCGCTTCCGTTGTTGTTCTTCCTGTTGTTGACATCTCTGTCTTCGATTCCCCATTCCGAGTCCATGCTTTCGTTGGATTACTATGCTAAAACATGTCCAGAATTCAATAGCATTGTGCAAGAGATAGTGCATTCCAAGCAAACTCAGGCGCCAACCACTGCTGCGGCCACCCTCCGTATGTTCTTCCATGATTGTGCTGTAGACGGCTGTGATGCATCGGTCCTTCTCCGTTCGACCGCCACCAACAAGGCCGAGAGGGAAAACGATATCAACCATTCTCTTGCCGGTGATGCATTTGACATTGTTTCACGGCTCAAGACGGCCCTAGAGCTCGAGTGCCCCGGCATTGTCTCCTGCTCTGACATTCTAGCAGTGGCCACACGTAACCTGATTGTCATGACAGGTGGACCCAACTACAAAGTCCAGTTGGGACGTAAAGACGGCCTCGTTTCACAGGCTTCGCATGTTGAAGGCCACATTTCCATGGCTAATCATTCTGTCAACCAAATGATTTCCATCTTCAAGACCATGGGATTTTCGGCCCATGAAATGGTGGCATTAACCGGCGGTGGTCACACCATTGGATTCGCTCATTGCAGCGAATTCAGCTATAGGCTTTTTGGGAAAAAGCCTGATCCAGCCCTAAATCCCAAGTTTGCCAAGGCCCTGAATCACCACTGTGAAAATTACACCACCGATCCTAACATAGCGGTGTTCCTTGACATGGTTTCTCCAGGGCGTTTTGACAACAACTTCTTAAAGAACCTACAAAAAGGCTTGGGAATCCTTGCTTCGGACAGTGCATTGATGGCGGATCCAAGAACAGCACCAGTCATCAACAAATATGCTAAAGACAACAACTTGTTCTTCAATGATTTCTCTTCGGCAATGGAGAAACTTAGCGTTTTGGGAGTGAAAACGGGACACAAGGGAGAGGTAAGGAAGAGATGCGACATGACCAACCAGACAAATTAGGCTTTTGATTCCAATTTCTTGAATTGTTTGGTCTGAAGACGATGATTTTAGATTGATTTGTTTGATCTGTCAACTCTTAACCTGCAGATAAATAATACTAATTTGATATATCCTTTTCAGTTTTTTGTACCCTGAGTACTTAGATGAAGTATTTGGAGAAATTTTTCAAAATCTAACGTTATGTTAGATAACTTTACATGTTTCATAACTCGACAAAGCCAAGAACATAAAAGACAACTTGTTCTTAATTCAAAGAAGTAAAGAAGAGTTGAGAAACAGGATCAGATCGGAAGAGCACTTCTGTCCTTTAGGTAGATGTATAGGAATCTCTTAGAGGAGCAACAGGAATGCCATTGTTGTCAAAGTGATAATTCCAATAGCAAGTCTCCCGGTCGACAGTCTTCCAGCTGTATTTTGGGCTGAATCTGAACCTGTCAACGGGTAGGAAATTTTCAATAAAATCAAGCCATAAGAGGAGGAGAAACCAACAAATAAAGTAATGGGCTAACCTGCATTTGTAGGGGTCGAGAAGTTGGAGTAGAATCGAAAATCATTATACCACATGCTACACCCCAAACTAAAAGCTTCCCAACCTTTCTTATGGCCAAGACTTGTCCCCATACCCGCCAAAAGATTGTCCAAACATTTTCCACAATCGGCCTACACAATCTCCCGAACAACGCCTTATCCCATATCTCTTCCCCCTTTTTCCCACATCAACTTCTGATGCAGCAAACATTAGAGGCTCTTCTGGGGTTGTGTTTACAAGCATCCCCATCATCACCAGCCCTTTCGATGCCACATATGCATCATCCAACTCGCTATTGCTCAGTGCACCAAGTGAAGATGCCTCCCATTCACCAAAGAAACTTTCATTTGAATACCTAAGAGTACACCAGTTTCTCCAAATTGTTACAGTTTTTGTATTGTAGCAGAGCTCTGATGCCAACTTGAAGGCCTCTCGTGTACAATTGGTACAACCCAAAGCAGAAACGTCGCCTCTACATTGAATAAGGCCATAAATCTTGTCGGAGTTTTCCCCTGCCACAGCGGTGTAGAAACCACTGTGAAGATTCACATTTTGCTCCAAGTTTTTGATAACATTGTTTAGATTGGACTGCACTACATTATTCCATGTAGAATTATCATTTCCTGCCCCGCATATAGAACCCCGATCGCCATCACTATCCAGAGCGTAGCCAAGACAACACAAGAACAAGAAGAATGATATGAGTATCATCAATTGACGAGAGTTCATTTCTTTAGCTCTGAATAGATAAAAGAGAGATGAAGACATGTTGATCATAAATCCAGGCAACTTAGGATTTTAATATAGACATTTCGTGTTATAAGAGAGTTGACTAGGGGAATTTTAGACTTTTTTTTAAGAAGTTAGTCAAAATGACCAAGTCAGTTGATTAATAATAATTCTCGGAGTACTCTGTCCAACTAGTTTAAATAGTTATGACAAATCTTATCACATGTAAGAATCATTAGATGTCCAAGTTGAGATTATATATTTTCTTAAACCACTTGAAAACCGGATTGGAAAGTGAGGCCGTTGTGCTCGTAGTGATGTGACGATCGCTTGCTCCCCCTCTCCTAGTACACTTAACGAAAATCAGAAGTTAATACTAAGATATATTTGCAGAAAACAAAATAGTGATTACTGGCTTCGGTGAAAGATTTCACGTACCTTAGTGTGTGTTTGCATCCACATGAAAATGCATTTAATGCGAAATAAGAGAGATAATGAGTAGAGTTAAATTGTGGAGACTTTTGTAGTATAAATGAGTTATGTAAATATGATTTGTTTAATCAAATTTAACAGCAAAGAAAGCAGAAGCAATAAAATGACGGCGGGGAAATATTTCACGCTTCATGAAAGTGGAAATTATGGTTTAACCCCGCTATGGATGGCATATTGGCATTATTATGGAGGGAAATTTTTTTAAAGGCATTTATTGTACGGCCAAATTGCCAATGCAAAAATACGGAAGGGCTTCCGTCAACTGCGTTTTCTTTTTCAAAACTTTTCTTTTTTCTTTTTTTTGGCTATTTAGGGCGTTATTTTTCTTTATTCTAGATATATCATTAGATCTTTTTACTTGAGTTGATTTTTCAATCCCAAAGTATTAAGTCAGATGATGAACACAACCCCCAAAAATGATTAGATTAAATCCCGTGATGAGTTCTATACAATGTTTGATTAAGTTTAATATTGAAAAACTATCAAATATTACTTACATATGATTTATACATGTTTCCTGTTTTAAAAGCATGTTCCTACTAAATTTTTTCCCAAAAAGTAAATTCATTTATTTATATTTTAAGCTCATCTAACTATATCAATAATAATTTTATAATTTTACATTTAGTAAATATTACGTTGTTTTACTTTTAGACGTAGTATTAATTGTAATCTATTCGTTAAATGATCTTACATGAATTTAATCACCTCTATATAGTTATCTACAACGACACATATAGAAAGATTCTATTGAATTTTTATCTTTCGAGATAATGCTCGAGGCCTAGAGCATCATTTGTAACATCAAAGGGCCATGATATAGGAACCCAAAAATGCTGACATGGAAATATTATTTCCACGTGTCACGTTTCTACTGCAGGAAACAGAACCTAATCCAAGATTTCACAAACTCAAAGATTGATTGGCTATCAGCATATCCCAACACAGATAAGGTGGGCGCTGTATATTCACTTTGCATCACATAATCAATAGAAAAACATCACTCAACACAACTTATATCGCACATACTGCATTTCCATTACTTTCTGCAACATTTCACAAAGCAATTAGGGTAAAATATCAATGGCTCAGGCTATGGCTTCAATGGCTGGCTTGCGTGGCTCTTCTCAAGCTGTAATGGAAGACAGCCTTCAGCTGAGTGGCTCCAGCCGCTTCACCACAGCCACCGGCAGCAGGATTGGCTTGGCCAGACCAGGTTTCAGCATTAGAGCCCAGCAGGGGTCGGCTGAGATAGAAGCTGGTCGACGAGCCATGTTGGGGCTTGTTGCTGCTGGGATTGCCACAGGGTCTTTCGTTCAAGCCGTACTTGCTGAAGCGAAGCCGATCAAGGTTGGACCGCCACCCCCGCCTTCCGGTGGACTGCGTAAGTATTACTTTTGTTTCTGAATTCCGAATTTCGGGGTTGATTTTATAGTTAAAATCAGACTATCTTGTGTTGTTTTGAGTTCGACAAAGAGGAAGTTTTTTCATTGTAGACATTAATTAATATTAAAATAGGAACAAGAGTCGTTTTCTGAGCTTGTTCATCAGTGTGACGATCCAATGAGCAGAGGTCATCTTCAGATCACGATTCACCTCTGGTTGATGAATTTGGCCCATTTCGAGGTCTATGATTCTCTCTGGCCACCTCAAATCTCGATTCCTACGAGATGGCATCTCTTTGTTGGATCAAAATTATTAAAGACTTCGAACAAATTCCAAGAAGTATTTGATATCCTGCTGAATAACTCTCTGTTTTGGCAGCTGGAACTTTGAACTCAGACCAGCCAAGAGACCTTTTCTTGCCCCTGAAGGAGAGGTTTTTCCTTCAACCTTTGACCCCAGATCAGGCTGCACTAAGGGCAAAGGAATCTGCCAAAGAAATTTTGAATGTGAAGGAGTTCATAGACAAAAAGGCGTGGCCTTACGTCCAGAATGACCTCCGTCTAAGGGCAGAATATCTCCGTTATGACCTCAACACCGTGATTTCTGCTAAGCCGAAAGACCAGAAGAAAACCCTTAAAGACCTCACAGGAAAGCTCTTCCAGGATATCAGCAATGTGAGTCTGCTAATTCAGTCCTTTTTCTTTACAATAATATTATCATTTGTAAATTTATCTATCCGTTCTTACAAATTTGTTTCCATTTTCATCAGCTGGACCATGCAGCAAAGATCAAGAGCACCCCTGAGGCAGAAAAGTACTATGCTGAAACTGTATCCTCTCTGAATGATGTTCTTTCCAAGCTTGGTTAATTGGAGATCAGAACCCAATGTACAATGCTGTAAGCTTTCATTTTGAGTCCAATGAGACACTTCTTCTACTGTAATTCTGTTTTCTCAAAAATTCAACACCCCGAAAAATGCTAATCTAGATGCAAATAGATAACTTGCAGAAATCCCTGGATTAGGCCGGCAAAGTATCTGAGGCCAATCCCTTAGGGGCGGATTATTTATTACCGTATAGATTCTAATGACTGGTGGGAGAAAAAAACATGTTTCGGTATGTTAATATCACTAACTTGTTTTTCTTCAAGAGCTATATATGCCATCAGAGTCGATGATGAAAAGGAAAGTTGTATTAATGAGGAGGACAACAGGAAATCCTCTTCAGCTAAAACATGAGATAGGAAATTGGGGGTACAAAATTGATTCTTTAAGAATTATTATAAAATTCTCTTTCCAACTCATTATACCTACATTCTTTACAAAAAATTCATTTATTGCATTTCCTGGTATTACTTTTAACCACACATTTTTCCAAAAAAAATCACAAAATCAATTCTGAAAAGATCAATCTAAACACTTAACTATCAACTAGTCATATTATAGTGAGAAAAATGGCGCCTCCGTCTGCACGCAAGTTGAAGCAATAGTAAGATTTTGAGCGGCTGCCAGCTTATATGGGTACAGAAAGTCCCACAACCAAGTCTCTGAATTTGATCATGGTTCTATGAAATGCGCGTGAATGCATGACACGCCAGATATCTGACACCAGATTGAGACTAACCAAGTCTCTGCGTGATAATCTTGAGTGACCTTGGGCGAGTCCGAAGAATTGGTATATGAGACATAAATGCAGAATCTGCAGCATAAGACCCCAGCTTCATAGCAAACTTCGAAGCCCCCATCTCACGCTCACTCGTCGAAGCCCTGAGCCCCTTCGCATCGCCTTCATAGATTCGTCGACGGAGCAAGGGAAATCAATCAAGCAAGGTGGAAAATGTAAAGATCACCCAAATCGACCAAAAATCCACCAGAAAAAACCTCAGAAATTCGTCCCCTTAGAAACTCATCTGCAACTCACTTTCCTCCCCCCCCCCGTCGAGCATCTGCAACCATTCTGGCAACCCCCAAAATTTAACCGTCCATTTGAAGGAGTCGACGAAAGTGGAATGCAAAAAATCAAGGAATATTTGACGGTTTTACAGAAATACTGAATCCGTTTTGTGAATGTGGGGGTTTGGTTTTTATATGTGTGTGTATAATGCGTAAAAGAATTTGCGGGATTTTTCTTTTCTTTTCTTTTTTCCCCTTCTTTTGGGGTGGGGGTGTTTGAATTGCAGCATTGGGCGGAGGGGTGGGAATCGAGTTGCAGAAGCAGGGGCTGAGACCAAAGTGCAGATTTTTTTGGGAGGTGTCGTCGGTGGTGGTCGTCTTCTCTGGTGGCCACAGACGACTTTGGGAGACGGGGCTGGGGATTGAGAGTTGCAGAAGGTTGGGGGAGTCGGATGGGACTGCAAACTTTTGGGTTGAAGGGGCTGGTTAATTTTTAGGGTGGGACCCATTCAAATTTACCGGAGAAAACCTTGGTTTCTTGGCTTTCAATCATTAAGGGCTAATCGGTCATTTTGACCTATTAATGTAATTCGACATTGTAACTGAACATGTACTAATATCTTTTTCCAATACACAGAAAAAAAAAAAAAAAGAAAGAAAAAATGAGACACAAATGCAATTTAGGCACGTAGATTTGCAAGACGTATATCTGGATTTTTTTTGGTGAAGATTTCGATGAAGGTGTGAATTTTGTCTAGGTTTTGTGGAGCCAAATTCGGTTGGTTTGTTCATAAGGCGATAGCTCGGATGTGGAGAACTAGTTGAGATATCAAATTATGATTTGAGAACAATTATCTTAGTGCACTATATATGAATTACGAGCAACTGGGTACTTTGTTAACATATGGTGTCGTATAACTTACAAATTACAATTGGCCTTTGAATTATTTGATCAATTGCCATGCTAATGTGTCGTCGTTGAGGAATGATCCATTCTTCTCACATAAAGGACAAAAAAATAATCCTAAGTCGAAAATGTGAACTAATGAGTGCTAAACAAATATCAATTTTGAGTTCATGATTATAAGTAAGAATACGAGTAAGGACACATATAGTCATTCATCGACGAAAATATTTAACACTCAGAATTTCTCCTAGTGAATTCAGAACAGCTCTACATGCCAGGATCGTTAGCAATCATTAGATGACCAATTTTTGAAAGTAATTCGAGGTGATTTTAACATCTAGAATCAATTTTTATATTAGATCAAAGCGCAGTAATTTAATTACATTAAATGATTTTTTTTTTGGAACAAAAACGTTAAATGAAATTTTAATCTATAATTATTTGCTATTAGAGCATCCACATTAGTAGTGCTAAAGCAGATTGTTAGTGGAGTTGTTAGTTAACAATTCAAAAAACAACCTACATTGGTGGTGTTAAAGTTGTTGCTAAAAGCTTTTAATTTAATAAATTGTTAGTTTTATTGTTAAAGTTAACAATAAATTTAACACTTTATGTGGTATTATTTCTTTTTTATTTTAATTAAATTGGCATTGTCGCACTATATGGCTATTGAATTGATAATTAAACACTTTATGTGGTATTATTTCTTTTTTATTTTAATTAAATTGGCATTGGCCCACTATATGACTATTGAATTGATAATTAAATTTAATACTCTTATTTAGAATTACCAATATGGCATAAATTAAAAACTCCACTTTTTATTGACACGGATAGTTAAATCTAACAACAACAATGTGAATGCTCTTAAGGTCTTGGTTATTTGGTTTGGTCACGGTTAATGTAAAATTTTAGGCTTTTAGCAGTCGTTAAGAACATTTTCCAGTGCATGTGTAGTCACGGAGTGGCACCAACACGAGATATAAATACATAAAATATATAAGCCCATGTTTAATTTTCTTTATCAAAATACATTATAATTCTATCTACCACTGATTTGACTATTGATTTGACAACAATTCATTTATAGTCACAAATTTCAAACTTTTATTGAATCTATATCACTCATTTCACATCTTTATAATTTATCTTTATAAAATAACTACCATAAATTGAATCAAGCAGACACTAAATTTCAAATCTCTCTTCTTTTTTACTTTTTTCTTTCATTATTTTTTATATTTTCTTCACAATGTACTTGACACTTTCTATGGCTAGATATTGTCAAAGACAATATAAAGAGATCACAGAAAATGGAAGATAACTAGGGAAAAAAGTAAGAAAGAAGAGACAGAGTGAGAAAAGTGAAACTTGTATATTTTATGTGTCTATCTCTTTCACGTTTCACCCAACAATTGTTAGTGAATTAGGCTTGACTTTTGACCTAACTATAATTTTTTGAATTTTTTGAAAAGGTTAATTGATTATATGTGACAATATAAGTGTATTTAATTGGTGATATTTTTACTGAAAATTGTCAAATTCTTGAAAATCTTTTCATCTTCGTGTGTTTAATTGACAGATAAAAATAAAATTGAAATTCTATAATATAATTCTTTAAAGCATAATTTTCCTCATTTTCTTGGCAAAATCAATTCTCATCTCTCCCTAAGTAAAATGTTTTCCATAAAAGTTAGAAAATATTTTTTTTATATCTTTGTGTATCAAACACACACTTAATTTCCTAGCATTAAAAGTATATAGGTAAATTTAGGCTTTGTTTAGTAACCATTTATAAATTGGTAGATGGATATAAATAGATTTAAATTTCAAATTTTGTATAGGTGTCGAGATTTGATTGTGCCATGTAGAGGTAATGATCAAAATGATGTAAGAGTACAAATCAAATCAAATATGTGGTTAAATATGGTGTTGTTATATATCTAAAAGTTAAAATTTAAATTGATTGATAAATTCAAAGTATTTATAAATAATTACCAAACATACTGTTAACAAAAATATTCCTAGGGTCATTGATCTAGGTGGAAATGATGCGAAGCTTGCCACCAACTGTTTTTGATACAAGGGGGGATTTAAAAATAAAAAAAAAAAAAAAGAAAAAGGAGGAAGAGGAAAATCAAGGTACGGATGAATGTGGATTGAGTCGATTCGCTTACCATACCGAGAGTGGTTATTTATATATTAAGAACACACTTTGTTCGGACAACGCCATGTGTCTATGTCACATTTCCGTTAAATTATCCAATTTTTATTAAATTGTTTATATTTATGGGTGGAAATGTTCATTTTATAATTTTTCTTTAATACAAATAGTGAGGACGAGAAGTACAAAACAAACAAATTATTCTTGCTTTAGGTGGTTTAATATTCTACAGGGGTAATTACTTAAATTAACAAGTTGTTCAATTTTAAAAAATCATTATAACAAGATTTGTAATAAAATGTAAAGAACACAACAAATTATATTAATAGGTATATTTCATTGATTAATCTAGGTGAGATAAACCATTGGGAAACTATTATAATGAAAGGTAAGTTTACAATCAATACAAGGTTGCACATTTATCTTATTTTATATATCATAAGTCACAAATATATATATATATATATAGATATGTAGGCATACTTATTAACGTAAAAGGTATGAAATTTATAATTTGTTTTTAGGTAACAAGTGCATTATCGTAGTAACCTAAAAAAGGGGTTTCCAGTACATGCAAAACTCTACTGTCGTTCACAGGTATACTCAAACTCATGGCTTGTTCGCCAAAGATCACTCCTTCAATTATCTACAAAATTGTAGAAAAAAGGAAGTAAGTACAAAGTATTAAGTAAATAACAAAACCTTTTGATTCACTTTTTATTTGAGAAATTCCTTTTCAAGAAAACATGAAATGCACAATAGCTTTGGATGCACAAGTGGGTCATATCACTCATTAAACTACTACTCATAACATAATTATATCATTCAATATTAATTCAATCATGACCATGTGTATTTAAGTAGATCGACATTCAAATCTCAGTTGACTCCACTGGAATTTCTACATAGAGCAATACAAGTACAAGCAAATATCATACTAATCATCACCCATCTCGGTATCATTAGATGACTCCTAGTATGGTAACAAAATAAAACAAAGCAAAGACAATGCAGGTGAAACATTAACTAATGATCAAAATGCAATAAATCAATTCTTCTTTTCAAGATAATAATATCTCAAAATCCATGTTTTTCTTGTAAAAATCCATGTTTATCTTATCAAAATTCCATGAGTGCAAGAAGACAATTAAAGTATTAGTTACTCACTTCTTTAATCTTGACTCTTCCAAAAGTTCCTTGAATTATTGTCAAGTGCCCTCAAAATCTTCATTTTCCTTAATCAAAGTAATATTTCACGTTAGATTCCTCATATATATGAAGAGGGATCTTTTCCAGGTACAAAAGTAAGTCTTTTATAGGTTTTAAATGTTGTTTTTCTCATCTTACTACATTTCAACGAATTTCCTTTTATGAAGGACTTGAGATTCAATAAGAGAGAAGACAATTGCTTTTGACAAGTATGGATAGAGAAAGAGAGAGAGAATGAAGAACTTGAATCCAATAAGAAATATTGCAAGTAGGCAAGTGTCTCAGGATAGTTTTGAGAATAGACAACAAATGCCTTACTAGATCTTTTTGAGAGTTTTTTTGTGAAATCTTCATTTCTTCCCTTTATTTGTAGTCATACAGATTTAGTTGTTTTTAATTAATCTTTGAGTTTCGTCAATCAGAATGCGATAAGTGGCTCGATTTGGCACCGTATGTTTTAAAAGGTGATGTGGTGAAACAAGATTCACTCGTTTATTGCTCAAGACGTCCTTAGACTTTGTGTTGTCTTGTAAGTAAGTCATTGTACTTTAATTCATATTATCCAGGGTTTTTCCACTTATTATGATCGTACATTTAAGTTGTTGTGTTTTAGATTATACTAGTTAATAATATCATTTTTACTTTGAGTGTCATTTGAATAACAATATTGAAATCTTGCTATTCAAGTAATTATTCAATCATCATCGAAATAGAGACCACATTGTCAATAACTATATTCTAATTCAATCAATGTCAAAATAACAATCACGTCATCAATAGCTTCATTCCAATTTTAGGCATTAGCCTTGTAACTTTAGCACATAACTAATGCAATTCAAGTGGTTATTCATACTCAAATAACGATCACATTTGTCAATAATTGCATTATATTCTTTGACATTCATTTGAGTAACAATCTTGTAACTTTACAATCGATGCAATTTAATTCGATCACGTTTTCATATTCTAATTCTCGGTATTCATTTGAGTAATAATCTTGCAATCTTATAATTGATGCAATTTAAGTAATTTCCTATCATTATCAAAATAACTATCATATTGCTTTAGTTATTGTTAATATTTTCGGGATGTTACAATTTAAGTCTATGTTAACGCCGCTCACCTAAGTTAAACCTATTGTATATAAAAAAGGGACAAAAAATCCAAGTATCCTAGTTGAAAATATGAGCATTCAATCACCACAACACTTCCAAACCACTTGTGACACTAACTATTAGTTTCACTTTTTAAATAAAGAGGTGTGATATTTGTACATACAACATATCTAATGGGGCCCTTAACGCACCCAATGGGAGTTGACACAGTGTCCTTTGAACACTATTTATAGTGTCCTTTAGACACTATTGAAGGACCTTACAATATGCACAAGATTTATATACACACCCATCCGTAGATTACACAATCCCTATTAAATAAATCATATCTATATATTTTATAAAACTTACATATATTGTATAAATCAACACCGTTCATTACTATAAAAATCATTTTTACTTTTAAATAGAAACCGTATGGAAACGAGATATTCTATAGTATTTAATAGACACAGTGACAGTCTCCTATTGAATGCAGTGGGGCTGAGACCTCAATGTATTTAATAAAACACTGTCACATACTTCATACTTCATCTGACACTCCATTGACGGACCGTATGTAGAACCGGTAAATCCATCCATAGGATACATTATTAATTAACCTTGGTTCAGTCGTCCTCCTTTCCATTTCTGGTTTATAAAGTGGTTACTCCGGACTATACTCGTTCTCCTCCGCCTGGGTTCTCTCCTCAAACCCTAGATCGCAATTCTTAAAAATGGCTAAATATCGTGAACCCGAGCAGCCTGTAGTATCCGATTCGGAATCAGGAGAAGAAGACGATGAAGTTTCATCCGAAGATGTCGGATCTTCTGAATCTGATTCTGAACCGGAACCTGCACTGACACAGGTTCCGACTACCAAAAGCCCATCGACAGCAGGTACAAAGAAACCCCAACCTCAGCCGGTGTCGAAACCCTTACCTCAGCCCGCCTCGAAAACTCCGTACTCTTCGTCTTCGTCCGAGGAGGAAGAGGATGAGTCGGGATCTGAACCAGATTCTGACGCCGAACCACCAGTCCGGCAGAATGTCAAGCCTCTAGCCTCGAAGCCAATGAACGAACCACAAAGACCCACCACGACGCTCTTCCGATCTCTTAGATCCAAGCCCAATGCTTCCGAGCCCAGCACTCCGTTGAAGGCTACCAGTGCGAAGCGACCAGCAGAAGAGAAAGAGACTGAGGCGAAGGACAACAAGAGGTCAAAGAAGAAACCGCCGTCTGGGAGCGAGAGTTCGGGTAAAACGCTGAGTACCACTACTGATTATTCCAAGAAACAGTTGTTCCAGAGGCTGTGGAGCGAGGATGATGAAATTGCGGTTCTCGAAGGCATGATTGAATATGCTGCCAAGAAAAAATCCGACCCAGTCGCTGATTTGACTGATTTTCATAATTTCATTAGAGATAACTTGCATGTGGATGTGACCAGGACTCAGCTGCAAGATAAAATTAGGAGGCTTAAAAAGAAGTATGGAAACAACAAGAGTAAGGAGAAGGGTGGTAAAGAGAGGACCTTTTCGAAGGCCCACGAGCAAAAAGCTTATGATTTGTCGAAAAAGATATGGGGCAATGAGAAATTCAATGGAAGTGTGGGAGAGAAAGTAGTGGGAAGTCCAAAGGCAAATGAGACTGCAGTGAAGAAGACTCCGGGCAAGGGTGTTAAGGTCGACAATGTCAATTCGAAGGAAGTGAAGCCTTTGGAGGAAGTGAATCGTGATGTGCAGATGATGCCCCGGAGTTTAAGTTATGGGAGTTCGGGTGGTGCTGGGGGGTTTGCTGGTACAAGCACGAGGGAGTGGATTTTGAGGAAGGGGGCGGAATTCTTTGAAGGTGAGAAGAGAATTGAGGGGCAAAATGATTGGAGGAGACTCCGATTAGAAGAGATTGAGCTTGAAGGAAAGATGAATGACGTGAAGAGTGCTCAGGCCAAGCTGGTTCTGAGTGCTTTTCGGTCAACAGAGCACTGAAGATTGACAGCCTTGACTAGTGCATATGTAAGTTCTTGTGAATGGTGTTTACTGGACAGAGAACTTGCATGATCTGTCTCTGCTTTAAGCACAGTTATTATATATTTCTAGATTATCTTTCTAGTTGAAGTAATTTATGTTTTTCTTAACCCCTGCGGCTTGTTCTGTATGATTAACCATTTGGATCTTTATGAATAAGCCCTTCTCAATACTTCATGTCTTGTTATGCTGCTGGCATCTCTTTATCTGAAAATTTGTGCATTCTTTATCCGCCTACAAAGTCTCAGTTGATTCGCACTGAGAAAAATTTTCTTCCCTATTAACTTATCCTGGTATGGTAACCTTGAATTATGATTTTCATTGCCCCAACTCATATCTTCCTTTTTAAATGATTAGATTTTTGGAAATTGACTGTTTATTGCTATTGACATGCCATACCATGTGGACTATTCAGTTGACTATGCAAAAATGGACGACAATCTTTAGCATGCTTTCTGTAGAGTCAACAACTGAAGGTTTGAATCAATCCTTACTTCTGTTGTTTGTATGTTGCGAATATATTCATAAAGGGTAAACTTATGTAGTTCTCTACTGTAGTATTGATTTCTTGTGTGCTTCTGTTTATAATTGCTAGAAGTTGTGATTTTTTGAAGGTTAGCTTGATTGTGGATGAATATACATATTGATTTTTCATCTGTTATCCTTGCTTTTTCTGTGTTCTTGGTCTAACATGTTGATTGTGCTACATTTTATCTCCTTTTCTCCGGTCAGCCTTTTTGGGTAGAAGCCTCTTTCCAGAGAAACAGGCTGGAAAAGATTCTTTCCTTCTATTTTTCCTCTGATTGGTGATTAGTGGAGGTTTTGTGAAATTCACATAGTCATTTGAAGTGGCATTATGAGTTGCAACAGCGGGGGGATGAGATCTTTAGGTTGAACTCGTCTATAATAGAAAAGTTGAAAGATAAATTTTACTTGCAAGAGCAGACTGTCCTTCTATTTTTCCTCTGATTGGTGATTAGTGGAGGTTTTGTGAAATTCACATAGTCATTTGAAGTGGCATTATGAGTTGCAACAGCGGGGGGATGAGATCTTTAGGTTGAACTCGTCTATAATAGAAAAGTTGAAAGATAAATTTTACTTGCAAGAGCAGACTGTCCTTCTATTTTTCCTCTGATTGGTGATTAGTGGAGGTTTTGTGAAATTCACATAGTCATTTGAAGTGGCATTATGAGTTGCAACAGCGGGGGGATGAGATCTTTAGGTTGAACTCGTCTATAATAGAAAAGTTGAAAGATAAATTTTACTTGCAAGAGCAGACTGTCCTTCTATTTTTCCTCTGATTGGTGATTAGTGGAGGTTTTGTGAAATTCACATAGTCATTTGAAGTGGCATTATGAGTTGCAACAGCGGGGGGATGAGATCTTTAGGTTGAACTCGTCTATAATAGAAAAGTTGAAAGATAAATTTTACTTGCAAGAGCAGACTGTCCTTCTATTTTTCCTCTGATTGGTGATTAGTGGAGGTTTTGTGAAATTCACATAGTCATTTGAAGTGGCATTATGAGTTGCAACAGCGGGGGGATGAGATCTTTAGGTTGAACTCGTCTATAATAGAAAAGTTGAAAGATAAATTTTACTTGCAAGAGCAGACTGGCATACTCTGAAATCCAATAATGAAATGAAAAATTGTCAACGTAACCCAAAAGAAAAATAAAATGACATCCCAGCAATCAGGCATGAGAGCACATAAATGAATTTGGAATATGGAAGCCTTGTGTTGATGAGTAGATTTTACTGAATAACTCAGGCCTCTGCTGCTGGTTGTTTTGGTTTGTTTTCGTGGCTTCCACGTTGACTGAGCTTCTTTTCTTCTTGGATGAAAGCCGTAGCAGAAACATAATAGGCAACTGAAAAGAGCCCATGAAGAAAACACAAGATTCCTCCGATGGACAATAGACGATGATGTGCTATCCCACAATCTTTTCTAGATCTTGAGTTTGACAGTGTTCCAGAAATCAGCAATATGAATGCAATTCCTAACAGTATCCTGGTTTCATCACCATAAATCATATAAAAAATTGTTCTTTCAGCATTATTGTTAGAGAGCAATCAAATGTGTTATAGGCAAAAATAATGTACCATGACAGAATGAGGGATGCAGCCGCAAGTTGCTTGTTAGGGGAAGCTTGATCAAGTTCTTCTTTGGATCTAATGAAAACGCATCCTCCAAGTAAATTGGCAATTACGTGTGCCATTATTAAGAGTACAACTGCAGCCATGCCGAGCTTGAAAGCTTGGTAGCTAGGGTCTCTACATTCGAAGATCCACATCCTCAGGTGATTAACCTGTCAAGGGAAACTACCATTATGATACCGAAGAACTTCAGTTTGAATTTTTCTTGGATGAAAAATACCTTGTTCTGAGCAATTTCTGCTTCAATGCCAAGAATCACTGCTGCAATGTCCAAGATCATGATCAAGAGACAGACAAGGAAGCCAATGTTTTTTGCCATTTCTGTGGATGTGGAGTCCCAAATGAGATGGGTTTTGCTTGAGGAGAAACGGGTAAGCGGCTTTATAAACGCAGATCAGTTCTGCATTGGAATCAGAATAAAGTGGCTGGATTGGATACAAGGTAATAATGCCTATATTATATGTGAGAAAGATTAGTTGTGTTAACTAGATAAAGGGGATTTTTGTCCTGAAAGTTCTTTTTACCGTATGCTTTTTAAGACTCTTTTGTTCTGTAGGGACTGATTCCTTTCATGAGGGAAGAAGAAAAGCATTGCATCACTATTCTCAAGTGCACCAACGGAAGTGGCTTCAAGTTTACACAATAAAGGACAGCTTGTACATATTCCTTGCCTAATTGTATTTTCACAAGTTATATTCTCAAATGCACGTTGCTTTTTGGTTTCTTATGTGTCAGCCACTATCGCTACAATAAATTTGGGTTGGTCGTTGGACGGTGCGCACTTTTGGCACGGTTTTAATTGACCAAGCAGGAACCCGTCTTTGTTCTTGTTATATTATTATTATGAAAAAATGAAAAAAATGAATGACCGGGTAGTGCAAAACCATTTTAGTTGTGAAATGTGACTCTTATTTCTGTGCTTAATAATTACTTTTACCGTTTTATGATGTGTGTTTGAACATTTTTCGAAAATTTTTCTGGCATTCACCGTCACTTGTGAATTCATGTATACACATGAAATTGAAATTTTACATGATGTGAAGACATGCCACGTGAATGTCAGAAAACTACTAGCGTATTTTAGCATTCATGATTATGAGATACTATTACTTTAATGTATGATACATGATATGATAAATCTCATACTGGTACCTCTCAAAGTATCATAAAATTACTACGTTTTTGTATAGGGAACACTTCTGCAATATAAGCCTCAAAATAAAAGGAGCTTTTTATTTCCATAATGTTTGGGAAAAAAAAATTAATTTCATAAATAAATTAAATTTTTAATTTCACCTGAAAGCTATTTAAAAGAAGATTCAAAATTTTAATTTCATAAACTTTTTAATGTTGTCTCTTCTTGTAAATGAGTCATCGTTTTTATAAGTTATTAAAATCCAAAATTTCCCTTTAAAACGACCTATAACATCAAGTAGCAAATTGCAGTTTGCAAAGAAAAAAGGAAGCAGCAAATTGCAAGCCAACAAAATATTATTGGGACTTATGAAGTACTAAAAACAAGTTTAGGATGCATCTAAAACGAGTCGACCTTTGTAAACTCAATTATAGTAATGTTTAACACACGAGTAACATGCTAATATATATGTCACCATGTAGCGTGTATTAAAATACGTAAATTATTTAGAATTTTTAATTGACACAAGTCATAACGTAAAAAGTTTTATTTGTCTATGGCTAATATAATTTTTTATATATCAATTTTAAAATTTTTCCAGGCCGGCCGACATGGGCTGAAACTTGTGCCAGCCCCTGGTTGGATCCGTCTCTAGATATGTCCATGGAAATCACAATTACATAATACACGTGATACGGTCATACGACCCCATATATTGTCATACATTTAACGATAAATGATTTTAACTAATTTATCACGATATATAAAGAATTTAATAAGATAAAATATATATAGGGTGTACATGATAATATGGTTTCACCGAAAAGATAATGTTTAAATTCTTTAATTCTTCATATATCGCGGTAAACTAGTTGAAATTCATTTATCGTTAGACCATATTAATATGCCACTGCTACTTGACACTGCAGAAGCTCAAGACGGGTCCCCCATGAACGATGGAAAAGAAAAGAAAAAAAAAAAAGCCAAAAGTTTTTGGTAAAAATTTCTAGAAATCGCTCAAGACTTCTTCAGACGCCATGCCTGCCATTAAAGTCTGCTTCCTGATCCTTCTTCCGGTAATCCCTGCACTCTGTGTTTACGTGCACAATGGCAGCCTACAGATGGAAGAGCTTCTTCGAAGACGAGGATCGGCCGGAAAAGCCGAGAAGGCATGGTGTCACAGAAATCAGAGGACCGCATTATTCCCTTTTCTCCCAAAACCATCTCGAGGTATCCAATTCTTCCTTCATGCCGTTCTTCGTTCTGTTCCTTTCTCGTTATATTTTACTTTTTGTCAGTCTTATGACTTGCGAGGTGGCTGTTTCTATTTCATGTTTCTAGAGCTCCTTTTTCCTTTTCTTTTCTTTTCTTTTTAAAATTTTTTGGAGGAGATTGGGTTACAAGCAATGCTCACTGAAAGCTGAAGAGTGGATTTGAATGAAATTATGTGCTTTTGTAAGTTTAGATTGGATCAAAAAGAGTTGAATTCAATGCGTGCTGAAATTGAGCACGCAGCTCGCGTCACCTTTAAGCTAAAAACTTAATCTGGTCTCAGCGAAAAGATAATGTTTAAATTAATATGCAGAAGTTGAAGCTCTTAAATGATTATTATAAAATTTAAGCCTCATGAGCCTCCTGTTTAAATTAGGGAAGTGTTTAACATTATATTGGTTTTCAGTAAAACGCAAAGAATTCTGTATCAGTGCGCTACCTGTGTGCAAAATTGACAATTTGAGGGATTCTGGTGACAAGAGACTAGGTGATCTTCTGTAGATTGCGGAATTTATTATGCCAACATGTGAGAATGTGGGTACCAAACAATAAGTACTTTGCCTGTTCTTTTCTATTTTTACATCAACATGTTGTAATTCTACCTCAATTGAGAATATTATCTATAGAAGGAATGCCATGAAACGACAACCATATTAGTTTACTAAGTAGCATCTATATCTCATATTGGAGTGTATCTTTGGAGTGTATCTGTATACGGCGCTGGACTATGCTACTTTACATTTATGAATGCGAGCCATCAATTTGTTTTAATGTCATGTAGGCATTGGTATGTGGCTGGGCAAAAAAAAGTTGGTAATGGTTACACATTGCCTAACCTTCTCTAACTTGCTAAATATTGAAGCATCTCCTTAGAGGAAATAGAATATATTGTTGCATAGATTACTTTAGACTTTAGAGCCCCTGCGTCACAGTATTAATAGAATTCACATAGACTAGAAATGAAGTGAATCCGATTCACAGTTCTGATAGAAATAGTCTCTAAACATAATTGAAATTTATCTAGCAATTGTGTTAGATTGTTGTTTGTTGTAAACACTGAACTTTGAGTTGATGTTATGTTAAAAATTAAAGAAAATGTTCGCTATCATCATTTCTCTTCTTAATTGGAGCATTAATTGTGTTTGATGGAGCTATAAATTGTTGGCTATCGTATTTTCCACGCACACATGCGATAGCACGAATGAATATCTGAATGCATATCAAATAACATGTTATATGTGAATTCTTTTTTTTTTTTTTTTCTTTCCCCAATGCCTATGACTAGAACTGTTGTGATTAAGTTTGTTTCATACCACTTTGTTCTTGTAATGTTTGTCAATGATGTGAATTGCCAATTGACAGTTGTAAATTAGAAGGCATAGGGGCCTAAAAACAGATGCTAGTAGTTTAGCACATGCAAATGCACTTTAAATTGGGGAGAACAATTTCTAGAAGAGGATTAAAGTGGTTGCAGTAGGTCCACCCAGTGACTTTTGAACTTGGCATCTTCTAACCTCTCCAGAATTCATCTTGAGTTTATTAACTGATTTCATGCTGTTATGGATGGATCTGGCGTATGCTGGAACTAGATTGTCTTCTCTGGTCAATAAAGGCACATCTTATCAACTTGTTCTTAATTTCCCATTCTTCAATTAAGTAGAAATAGGACCAACTTTGTGATTAGATTGTCCACAGTGCAATTTGTCTCTAGGTTGAAGGCTTTGGATTGTGAAATTGTAGATTGTTCTATCATATCCATGTTACATGTTTTGCTTAACAGCATTAATTGTGATTTTCAGGATATTTTCGAAACCATGGGACAGTTTGTTGATGGATTGAAGTTCACAGGAGGCTCTCATAGTCTGATGTCAAAAAGTTACATCAAAGAAGTGACTGACTTGGCACACAAGCACAATGTGTATGTTAGTACAGGCGACTGGGCTGAGCATCTGTTGCGCAAAGGTCCATCTGCTTTCAAAGAGTACATTGAGGTACAATTGTCATAAAGTTCACTCTCTAATAGGTTCTATATGTTCTCTTTAATATGCAATTAAGATTTGTCTCAAAATTCTCCTAGGAATGTAAGCGAATGGGTTTTGACACCATTGAGATAGATGTTGGAACACTGGGAGTCCCAGAAGAAACACTCTTGAGATATGTGAGATTGATCAAGAGTGGAGGTCTTAGGGCTAAACCTGTATTTGCAGTCAAGGTTAACAAGTCAGATATACCTACAAATAGGGATAGAGCATTTGGGGCATATGTGGTACCATCAACTCGAACCTCTGGTAAGAAGCATGTTCTCTACAGCTATAATTTTAGTATGAATGCATATGCTTAATGAATTACTTCATCTTTATCAGTCATTGTAAGTATCTAAATCTTGAATCTGGATAATGGAACTATATGCTGAACTTCTGATTGAAATTTATGCTGCTTGCTGGTCCTTTTTGCTTGGAAGAATAATAATTAACCCATATATTCCCTGCCTTACAAGCTGGAACTTTCAGATGAGAGGAATGAGATTATTTAGAATTCTGTGGTCTAGTCTAGTCTACACTTCTTCCATAGCTAATTGGCATTACTACTTCCCTGTTCCCAACAAGGCAACAACTCCACCTCTCGAACACCAGGAATGCTGTAACTTAGTATTCAATCTTCTCCGTGGACTGAATACTCAAGGAAGATTTCATCTGAGTTGCCCCCTCTTACTTATAGATGGAGATTATCGTGAAGAATCTCTCTCACTCAGCTAACAGTTGTTCTTTTTCCTCAGAACTTGTTGAGGACGTCAGTCTTCTGATTAGGAGGGCAGAGAGATGCCTTGAAGCCGGGGCATATATGATAATGATCGATGCTGATGATATTTGCCGAGAGGCTGACTCTGTAAGGGCTGATATTGTGGCAAAAGTCATAAGTCGTCTGGGGCTTGAAAAAACGATGTTTGAAGCATCAAATCCTAGAACATCTGAGTGGTTCATTGAACACTATGGACCAAAGGTATTATTTTCACATCATTCTTACTGGTGTAGTTCGGCAGGAGGCATTCTAAGGTATTTTCCTTTGTGCCTACAGGTAAACCTTCACGTGGATCATTCACAGGTGATGAATCTGGAGTGTCTTCGAGGGCGAAACCTGGGTAAAAACCACGCATCTGTTCTTGGTTCACAATATTTCTTGTTTTAACCAGTTTATTCATTGTAGATGAGCCTTGTAATAAATTTGTTGATGTCTATTTGGATCATGTTGACTACTTGAATGTGTTACTGTAAAATGTTCAGTCTCAATTTCAATTACCATGCATGTAAAATGTAATAGCGGTTTCCTGTTGGTTTCCTGTTTGAAACATGTTGAAATGTTGTCCTATCATCATCATGTGTAGAAACATGTTAATTTTCTTTCTGCTTTCAAATCGTCGTATGTGTACAAATATGTTTGTTTTCTTCAAGCAATGTCCAATACATAGTTGTGAATTTCGGGTTCATGTCATAGCCGGAAGTTACCATGGCTCATAGCATAAACACTGTTTGTGCTTGTGTTATTTTTTATGTTTAAGCTGTTGCGTGAAAGTACCCAAAAACATTTGAAATGCTCGATTGTGTAGGATTGGACAAAATTAAAGAAAATAAAGATGATTAATTAAGATATATTATTTCGTGTTTAGAAGCCAAGTTAAAAATATGATGACGAGCGGAGCTTAGATAAAATTAAAATCAAAATCCAAGCTATATAAAGTGGAAACACAGCCTTATGGTCGAAGCTCTAAGTTTGATTCCAAGTTTTATTTTAACTATGCATTAACTAAACTTTAATTATTTGCTGAAGTATAATGCGTGTTTGGCAGTCGATTACAATGCAACAATTTATAAACAATAATGACAGGATTATTGATTTTTTTTTAAATTTCCAAAATAACCGATCCTTCAAGTTGTACTCTAAATTTTTAAAATTAAATTCAAAAAAGTGCAATGAAATAATGCCTCATTATTGCTTATAAGCATTCCATCTATCTGTAGATTGGTAGATTATAATTTGTTGTCAAATACAATAAACTTAAATAAATAATTTGCTACAATTTGTTCAAGCCAATGTGTGTATGTCCCGTTAATCATACTAAAACCATGCAATCTAATTCTCAATTGATGCGAAGTTATAAGGGAATTCACTAGATAAATCTACATAAACGATAACTCGCGATTCGGAACACCTTTTCTGTAGCTTTAATTCAAAAATCTAAAATTTTCTAAGCATTGTTGCATTAAGAAAATTTATATGGAGAATTCATCAAATATCTAGAAATTAAACGTTGTAAAGTGTACTTGTCGATTCTCTAATCCCTGGGCTATAGCATTTCTCTCCCCAACCTTTGTCAAATGTTGGGGACTAGTATGCCTAACATTGAAGTTTAAGGACTAATAAGAAGAAATATTAAAGGCTTGACATCATTATGTGCAATTTCCCTAAATATAACATTTACCGTCACCGCTGCGCTGATCCGGAGTTCCATCCTTTTCTAGTCCGTTCTTTTGTTTCCTCCACTCTTTTGATTCAATAAAATAATTTATTCTCATTTTTTGATTGTTTCTGGTGGGTGAAATTATGTTTATAGCCAATTTAAAGAATTATTTTTGTATAATTGTTTACAGTTAGATTTTTATCATATATTTTGATATTTGATTTGATATTTTTAATTTTAGATAGATAGATAAGGAAGATAATGGCGAAGAAGAAAGCGACGATGACGCTTAAGGATTTCCATGGCGGTTCCATTCCTTCCGATCTTCCTCTTCCTTCTGCCCCAGGCGTGTGAGTTTCTCTTCCATTTTTTTCTTCTTCCTTTGCGCTTACGGCGACATCGTATGTTCTGGAACCAAGATCTACTTTTATTTTGAACTGTGAAGTTGGGCTTAATTTCGTAATTTTTGAAATACCCATTAGTTCCTTAGCTACGGACGTTGGAATTCTATTCAAGATTTAATCTTTTCACTCAGATTTTCCGTTAAAAGGAATTCAAGTTTGTCGGTAATGGTTTAGTGAAATATATAATATTTCGTTTCTTGAGATTTTTTTTCTTTTTTTTTTCTTTTTTAAATATAAATTTGATTACTGTATTACAAGAGTCTTCATAAATTTGATCAGTGTGAATAGTTTAGATCTACCTCTCCATCTA
>CAVNYN010092144.1:43548-60895 GCA_963692815.1 Nyctanthes arbor-tristis
TGGCCAGGACGAAAACGAAAAATTTTCCCACCTCCAGCCCAATTCAAGAAAAGAAAGGGATTATTTTCCTTTTCGTACAGAAAAATGAACCCGTCGATTGGCGCAAAGTGCAAAAGTACCTTTTTTCTTGAACTGCTTTCTGTTGGTGCAAAAGTACCTTTTGAGTCAGAAAAACGAAATAACGACGATGACGCTTAAGGATTTCCATGGCGGTTCCATTCCTTCCGATCTTCCTCTTCCTTCTGCCCCAGGCGTGTGAGTTTCTCTTCCATTTTTTTCTTCTTCCTTTGCGCTTACGGCGACATCGTATGTTCTGGAACCAAGATCTACTTTTATTTTGAACTGTGAAGTTGGGCTTAATTTCGTAATTTTTGAAATACCCATTAGTTCCTTAGCTACGGACGTTGGAATTCTATTCAAGATTTAATCTTTTCACTCAGATTTTCCGTTAAAAGGAATTCAAGTTTGTCGGTAATGGTTTAGTGAAATATATAATATTTCGTTTCTTGAGATTTTTTTTCTTTTTTTTTCTTTTTTAAATATAAATTTGATTACTGTATTACAAGAGTCTTCATAAATTTGATCAGTGTGAATAGTTTAGATCTACCTCTCCATCTATATATCATTTCAAACCCCTACTGGAACTTTGTAATACAAAACCCATATATGGATATTAGCCAAATTATGCGGATAAATCATCTAAGTATCTGTACCTCATTTGTTCAGTACTGCAAAACAGTAAATATATATTAGTGAATTGCAATGGGAAATTATTGATGCCATAAATGTTTCTGGACAGAATTGTGAGGCCTGCAGATCGCGGTGGTTTTGATAGGCAGACTTCATGGGGGAACTCAATGGGAAGGTCTGAGCATCGGTTGCGTCCAGTATCATCTGGATCAGTTAGGAACTTTGATGACAAGTCTCCGTTTTTAACACACAAGGAACATATTGGCTCCCATTTTGATGAGGATGAACGCAAGCCTTTGGATGCAGTATCGGGTCCCCGTCGAATTGCCAGTGATGAGGTTACTCATTCTCTACATAATACTCTGGCAGAACCTAAGATGGATTATCTCTCTGGTGCTAGAACAGGTAGTCAGCTGGCATCTGCTCCTCTCTCTCAATTTTCAAGCGGATCAACGGGTAGTTCTTATGCACGAAGGCTTACTGAAGTGCATAATGTGGGATTGAAGAATCAAAGTAGTAGCAGCGCCAATGGTAGTGTTGGGTTGGATTATCAAAATGCAGGTGGAAATGCTGGGCAGGAGGTTGCTGGGTCACATCAGAATGCATGGGGATTGAGGAAGGAGGCAGCATGTCAGGCGGAGCCTGTATCTGCTGCATGGTCAGCTCCAGACGCTGCAACGAAGTTGGCTCATGCCAGTGCTCTTGAGAAGGTCTCATCTGGTCGGTGGCACTCAAAGCAACTGATTCATCCTCAAAATAATCTTCAGCACATTGCACACCTGGAAAATGGGAGAGAGATTAATTACAGAGCCAACGGTATGCATGAAAGAAACCTCTACAAAATAGATTTGGTAGGTGGGACTGACTATCAAGACGATGTGTTGGCCAAACATGCTGAGGGAAGCCTGGTTGTTGAAGATGGGTTTCGTGTTGGTGCTAAGGATATATCACCTAATGAGAGGGCCAGGCCTCCCATGTATGTGGATCCAGATGCAAGGAAACCTTCAGTTAATGCTAATGACTTCCAGCCTGTTCAAACTGCTGTAAAATCTAGTGGGAGTGAGTTACAGTCACAAGTGCCTTTAGAGTCGTGTGAGAGGCCCAAACTGAATTTACTTCCGAGATCCAAACCTTTGGAGAATATAAATGTGATTGTTGATAAGCAGGTAAATTTTTTTAAGGATTAAGTGCTAACTCTTGCTTGAACTTGTTTTCAACTCTATTTTATATCTCACTTCGCTCTGCACATCTTTTATGCAATAGCAGCTGGGTGACCCAGTTCGTGCAGATGATGTTAACGGATTATATAGGCCTACACAACCTGGGCTTGCTGAATCAACACGGACGCTAGAGCCCCCAAAATTGAACTTGAAGCCTTATTCGCAGCCTATGGATCAGTTTGAGAGAAACAATATCAATAGGTCTGCCAAAATTTGGTAACCAGATAGCTACAGTAGTCTAATGTTGGTTTGTTTTATTCCATTATTATTGATTCTAAGTTCCTTTTGATGTTTCCATGTCCCAATACTCAACTCACATAGAGATATACTGATTATTTCTTTTCATTCATCTGGTTGGTGATTTAGGCTTCTTACAGTCACTTGTCTTCTTCCTGTTGTTGTCCCATCTTTCCTTAAGTTTCCGTTGAAAAGGGAGCAATATACAGAAAGCTTGCTAGAATTTCCCATTTCTTAGCCTATAGGATTTGCTAAAAGTATGCTACCAGAAACTCTGGGAAAAAAACAGCAACTTATTTGAAAGCACTTCCTCGTTTAAGTTGCTGTCCAAGTTCTCTTCTCCCCTTATGGCATCAAAATATGGTTATTTTCATTAACGACCTTCATGACCATCCATTACTGAGTACCTAATCTTCTGAAATAGCAATGGTATTCACAACTTATTTTCCTTCACATGCTATACTTAGAACTATTTAGATTTTGAAATGTATTTTGTGAAGTTTAGCTTACTTTAATTTTCTAATTTTACACATTAGCTTGTAGATGATTAAATATTGATTCCCTCACCCCCACAAAACAACACACACACCCTCACACAAAACAAAAGGTTTCTGGCTCTTTACTCTTTTCTTCATTCTACTCTCCATTCTTTGCGTCCTACATCAATTTGAATATCCTACTAGCTCCTTTTGCTTATCTTTGATTTCTCTTCGCTGACCTACTTCGCTTCATGAGTGCTAAAATTAAACATGGGTAATCTGTCAGTAAACATGCTGGTAATATATTTCTCATCGAAGTTGAGTATAAACCAGAGCAGGCCTTGGATTTTGAACCAGCAAATGTATGTTTTATTTTCTAATATATCCTGGACTAGAAGTGGGGGAAAAAACGAAGATGTTATATGGGATATAGGTCTAATGCTTTTGAGAAGCCCAAAAAGCTTCACAGGATCTATACCTTCCACAAACAACCCAGGCACTGTTGACGAGTCACAACCCGAGGAGCCAACCAATAAATGCAAATTGGAACACTGGTGTCAAGAGTACTACAGGAGGATTTTATCCGCTGTGTTTAACCTAAAAAGTCTCTTCGAATTTTATCCATTACAAGTGATAAAGTGGCATAAATTATTGCATCTTCGGCAACATACTTAAATTAGCTCTTGCTTTTTCTCATTAGCTAGTTTTCAGTCAGAAGTTTCTTGTATATCCTAACTAGCTCAGTCTGCCATCATTTGCAGGAAAGTTGTGTTCGGAGTTGCTAGACCACGAGAAGTTGTAAGTTCATTTCCTGTTCTTCCATTATGATGTAAAGAATGTGTATATGCGCTGTACTGGTTTCCAAAGTTCATTGAAATAGTTTTGGATGCTGTGCTGGTTTTGACATTACGGCCCTCTTTAGGTTTCTATTTTCTCTAAAATAGAAATGAATGAGTCAAAATGAATGGTGAAGTAGTTACTGCTTGTAGATTCCAAAAAATATGTGAATGAAAATGGTTTGATCAATTAGTATTTAAAAAAAATAAAAATAAAAATAGTATTAGTTAATTTTTTGGGTGGCTCTTCACAAACCCAATCTCCTCTCACTTTCCTTCTTTTACAATGCCATGAAACAGTTGTTTTAAGAAATATCTCCAGTACATTCTTATGCTTCTCACCAAAGCTCCTGTGGATAATTCTCTTACGAATATTGGCTGTTGTGGCTCATAACTGTGTCTAATTTTTGCGCGTACTTCAGTTGGTTTTATCATCATTTAATTGTGTCATTCTTTGTATTAGGTTCTGAAGGAGCGAGGAATTGGTGATGCTGCTGCAAGCAATCATGGCAGTGAATTTCTCTCTAGGTGCCTTTTTTTCTTAATTTTTTATTGTTATTTAAATGTTTTTCCTTGATAGGGAACAAAGTTTAGTATATTATTGCAAAATTTTTCTTAGTCTTCTTGGTCTGAATACCTTATGTATTCGTATAGTAGCAGGAATTTCACATCTAACATTTTCTAGTTGCATTTACATGTTGACTTATATTTTTTATTTGTTTCAATTGCTACTTTAGGGTCAAGCCAGATTCTCCCAAGACCGAGACAACATCTGTGCATGCTAATACTAATCATTACAGTGGGAAAACTGATAATAGTAATGGGGATAAAAGGACAGCAAAGCATGCTGATAGGAGAGAGAACAGGATGGATTCCGAAAGGCCTGATTTGCAGAGGAAGAACCGGCAAAGTGAAAACTGGAGAAACAAGAGGGAGATTGAGAAGCATCAAAGTCAGCAACGAGGGAGGCCATCTTCCCCAGAGACCTGGCGCAAACCTGTTTTACCTCAAAGTCCCATATCCCCAAGGGCACATGGACCCCGGTATGGAAAAGTAACTTCTGCGGTTGACCTTGCGCAGGCCTTCTCGAAATCCGTCTCTGATCCTACGGCTGCTGGTCGATTTTCTAGTCCAAGTGGTGTTCGCAGCCGGGGTCAGGTGCCTTTTTCTCGACTAACAGGCCCAACCCCAAGGCCTCAGATTAATGGTTACTAGAGTATCAAGATGGTTAGTGTGTTTAACATGTGAAAGCAATCATCCTGAAGGATCCCTGTCATATTCCTTGGATGTGCAATCTCCTGCAAAGGCTTTGTATTTGCAGCAAAACTGTTGTCTTCAGATTGATCTGTCCTGAAGGGAACAATAACTGAAAACCGGTTGCTTTCCTGCTGAAAACTGAAGCTGTTCAACCATCAAGCCAGTTGAAACCACAAAAGAGAAGCAATAAGCACACGTTTGTGTTATAATCGCTAAGCGTATTTTTCAGGATAAACTAAGATGTTCAATGATTCATTAGTTGAAATATTCATTGTGGAGTTTGTGTACATTTGATGACAATGCTTCGGTTAGCATTCCATTTTTAATTGATGTATTCTTTACCTGAAATATCATTCAATGCCTCGCATTTGTCAACTGTTATCTATTCAGCATTGCAATGTTTGATGGATGCTATGAATTGAACAGTAGTCAATAGTTTGAAATATGAAAAACAGTTTTATTGTACAATTATTTCATAACTTGACTGGAACTTTGATGTGAAATTCTGACTTTCTTGTATAAGATTACAAGGGAATTGGCTCAAGAATCAGAGAAACTAATTTTTCTTTGGTTCCCCCAAGGGGAACACCAAATCCATCTCCATCCTGGTAAAGCATTGAGCAATTCTTGCTAGATTCATTGCGGTGTTAATGAAGCCCTTGAATGGTCTGTCCGTTATGATTTCCTTGTTCATTTTCTTCCATGTCACTTCAATTACATACTTGACATAGCCTCTAGCATCCTCTTCCGATCACCCCACGTCTTGCATGTAACACTGGATTGATTTTGGAACATCACCTCTCTTGATTTCGTCCTGGATATCAAATGTAAAATACATTATTTTACTTGTACGGTTGTGTTTGTTGATAATTTTCAAGAGCTTCATGAAAGTTTGGTTAAAAAAACTTATTGCATGACATATGAAAAAGATTTTTCCTGTCTTTTTATACAAAACTATCCAGTATTGTGTATTAAAATTGTTATAAGTAGAGTCTCGAATTTGCATGCAGATGAAGTCCCATGTCATCTGTCAGACGTAGAACCAGCGACGGCAAGCGAATGATACCGGGGTACTGCTCCAAAAGTCCCAACTCCTTCTATGTAATAGGATTTATTGTGCAAAAATAAGCATGGAAAAGAAGCGAAGGCCCAGTGATGGATATCCAGGCCGTGTTGAGGTACTCAGGCTGGGAATATAGCCACTGTTGTACCATCTTGCTTCTATCAAGTAAGTTCTACAGAGCTCTGCAAACTGATTGTGTACAACAAAACAAATTCAGGGACAAAGGAATCTCAAGTAATATTGACTATGCAGAGGAAAAATTGATGTTCTTACCAATTTTCTTGTACTCGAGATTATGTTGAGACCTTGCTGTTTCAGAACATCATAAGCCATTTCATTAGTTATGTTGAAGAGAGCCAGGAAACAAATCCTCATGTATTCCGGTAGCGGGTTCAGTGCATTGATATCCTGCCTGATCATATACAAGAAGAATGAAGTTCTCATTTTCTTTGAGGGAAGGGAATCATCAAATCTAAATCTTAATTTTAATTTGGGAGTTTCAGGGGTCGGATAGAGGTGAAAATGGATCGGGTTGAGGGGCTGTGAATGAGGATTGATTAACACTGTCCATTAGACATCAACCTCTCAACGATATTTGTGAATAGCTCAAGTTCCTCCAAGGTACCATATACGTCGTATATGTCATCAATTATTGTTAAGAGTACAGCAATCTTGGTTAGCATCCTCGTACAGTATCGGAATCGAGGTTCTGGAGTGAACCCCAATGCCCACAAGTAACACTCCACCAATCTGCACCTAGCAAAGCTCGACTTTTCTGGAAGACAAGTTTCTTTATACCACCTGAATTTAAGTTTATATTATATATATGTAAGTGGAAACACAAATCTTTATCAATAACAGATGGAACTTTAATGTGATTCTAATTACCTTGACGTTTGCTTTACTTCATCCTGGTATGTAGCCTGTACTATGTTAAAATCCAACTTAGCAAATTTGAGCAAAATAAGGTTTGCATCAAGCCTCTTCTCGTACACATTTATGAACCATTTGGCTTCCAGTTTCTGCACTCTCCAATGCAGAGGAAGCTCCAATGCATGGCTGGCTTGCTCCATTAGATTCTCATCTGTGACTATAATATGCTCCAGTCTTTCTTTAAGATGATGAATCGCAAAATCTCTAGCCGCGTCGAGGATGCCTCCGTTTTCCTTGGATAGAAATGAAGCTTCATATAGCGATAAAAGTCCCTCCACGTTACTAGAAATTTCTTCAACAGAATTCCCCCCCCCCTCAACCATGAAACCGTAGAAAACCTCTGCAAAGATGAAAGAATTTTTTAAGAAATTCTAAAGTGAGCAATCAATCTTACGTACTAGACATGTCTAATGTCTTTTGAGTTTTTCGTCATCTCAGATTTGGTCGAAAACTCGAAAAAGGTCAAGAGTCTGAATTTCAAAAATTTTGAGGTACTCTACCTTGAGGGACCTGATATCCATGTTGTCTGAGGAGCCTGAATCTGAGGGCTGTTGAGTACAAATCCTCCTCGGTCTCATTATCGCAACTTTGTTCAGCAGTGTTGTCCAATATTTTCTTGATTTCATCCTCAAAATGATAAGAACCATCAAGCCTTTGCAAATTATCAATAAGCATCAGTTGATCAAGCTCGTCCTCTGTTTCATTGATGATAATCCTCGTCTTTTCCTTCAAATCCTTGGCCAGTTCCAAGTACTCTTTTCCCCGCTGTCGTTTTTTTTTTAAACATAAAATTATCAGCGACAGATAACCCCAAAAAAGGGAAAAGAAGAACTAGATAGTAACTATTTTCTTGATAGTACTGGTACCATATATGTAGTAGATATGGACTGCACATAATTTTCGTCCCAAACGCTTGGTCCAAAGTTTCCAGATCTCCTTGCCTCCATTATTTCAAGATGAGTTTTTTGTAGCTGATGATCAGATCCACAAGTTCCCGAAGTGCATGAATTTATAGGCACGTATGGAAGTTGATTGAGGTACTACTCTAAGTTGCATGGACAGAGATCCCAAATACATGTCTAAGGGATAAATCCTTTCCTACCAGATCATTTTTACGGGAGATGGCCCATTAAATCGTTTTATTAAATAATGTTTTCATCAATTTTTGTAACAATTTCAACGCAAAATACATACTTCTTATCTTTGAAATATAGAGTCCACTTTTCCTCTTTGAGTTGTTCCAAATATATGGTTCTTTTTTCACATTGAAAAGTCTAATTTACATTATTTTACTAATCTACTCTGATTTAATACTCAATTATAATTATCAGTTTTGAATTCTACTCGTTAAATAAGAACAAATTAGTAATACAAATTACAAAATTTAATAACCTACGTGAAAAAACAAATTGGACTACATATTTGAAATCGGTAGAGGACTTTTTAAGAGTTTTTGTGAATCATGACGGCATTAAGTGGCTAGCTAGATCAAGAAGGAAAAAGGATAAGTTAAACTCTTGGCCATCGATACTGTCAAATTATACCGCCCATAGCGTTATTGATGCATAGCTTAAATAGTTCAACTAAATTAAAACGCTGAGTTCAAAGAGGAGGAATAGGTGCAGACTACAAGTAACCAAGAAACTCGAGGATTCACGAAGATAAGAGCTTGGAAATAAGACAGATAAAGATTCTATACGTAATACGTATGCATGTACGAGGTTGATTTACAGTTTCTTGGAAGTACATTTCCGTAGAAGTCAAGCATTCTTAATTTCCTCGGATTCCATAATTCATTAATGGCAGATTACTAAAAGGTAAATCCAAAAATTTCCAAAAAAAAAAAAAAAAAGCCTAGGTCCAAAGAGGATTTCTTATTCATTGAGAAAACTTAAGGATATATTCATATTTCCCCCACTTTATAAAACTGAAATTAAAAAAAATAAATAAATTTTATCAATATTTTTTAAATGGTATGTAAAGTGTTACATAATATAATACATGAAGTGTGATATGTTAGTAAGAAATAAGGTTAATTTCATATAAATAATTAATTTTTTAATTTATTTCAAATTTTCTTCAATAAAAAGTATGTTTTGTACTAATACTAAATGAAATGTAGGGTGTAAATTGTAATTTTCAAACATAAGGTATGCAGATTATAAATACAATATGAATACAGAGTGTATTTCGTAAATTCATATAATTTCAAATACTACTACTACTAATAATAATAATAATAATAATAATAGTCAAGTGGAATGTCAAGTTAAGAGTCAAGGACAATATAGAGAAAAAATAAAGGGGGAAAAAGGGAGAGAGGGGGAAAATGAGTAAGAAAGAAGATAGAGGAAATTGAAATATAATATTTTATATGTCTATCTCTCTCTTACAGTGCATATTGTTGTATAGGAATACTCTTAATTAGTATGAACAAAACCTGTGTTATTAATTTGTTGTTACTACTAAAATCTAAAGTGTCTCACTATCTGCTACATTGGGAATAAAATGGAACCAGTATTTTACTACTTTGGATAGATCTACTAAAAAGTTATATGATTTCAGATTCATAAGGGAAGATTGCAAAAACCTTTCTCCTAGATACCAAATCACTAATTCAATTATAAATAATAGTGTTTCTTATCTTTTGCTCTTGAAGTTTGAGAATTGCTTGAATAGTAATTTCAAGGATTAATATACACACACACACACTCCAGTCCTATTAATTATGGTAACATTTGAATGCCACTATATCGTGATATCCGTTGATGTGGAGGTAGGTGCTGTGAGGCCACCAATGGGTGACACTCATCAATAAAGAATCAATTACCCTTGTTTTGTTATTAGTTTACTTAGAAAGTGACTGAACCAGCAGGCGGTGGTAAGGTGTCATACGTATCGTACTTGAAAATTTTCAACATACTCAATTAGGAAAATAATTTAGAAACCATTGTTGAGCTCCATATGTGGTGTCAAACCATATCGAGTAGACCTATAAGAGAAACTTTGCCTATTCGATAGCGAAGACATATATTTGGTTCCATTCTTGTCATTGTTAATTATTGCAGAATGCAGATTAATAGTATGAATATCTTGTATGAGTCTTTGTAGTCGATACATGTTCTTAAAAGATAAAAAAGGTATTTGGTGGAATCCTACTGGGCATGAATTAATCAATGGTTTGGATGAGATTTTCATGTTGGAAAGAATCAAATATGTGTGGTTGCAACTATTCTATATTGAGTTTAGGACTGTTTTAATGCTAAACGATTGGCGTAATTATAGCGCCAAATGTCCATACCGCATGAAAGATAAATCACACGTGATTTCTAGATTAGTTTCTTTTACATATTGGAGCGACATATCAAGTATGGATCAAAATTTTATAGAGTTTGTTTGGTAATCAATTTGCAAATCAATTCTTTATGAGTTGTTATTTGGCATCATTTTTTTTTTAAAAATACAACGGGAGATATATAGGGGAGGGAAAATGGAAGAGGGATATATCTGATTCAAACTCGAGGTCTCCCACCCCAAAACGGAAATATGTAGTCATTGCGCTAGTTGTTCAAACCAAGTTTTCTGGCATCATTTGACTTCTTGTTACGTACATCTAGTTTATAAGCCAATTGAGTTTATAAAAAGGTTGTAATCTGGATGAACAAATTCTGGTACTCTAAGAGTACCATACTCTATCCTATTGATGAAATTAAGAGCCAACATGTTGATTCATGAACCCAATTTATTGTTAAATTTAGATCCTTGATCACACATATAGGTTCTTGATATTGAGAGATCCAAGATCAAAAAAATACTAAACATATAACCAATTTTTAAAGTGTTTAGATTATTTCCCTTAATAAGATCGCCTTTTAAGGTGAAATCATAAGCATTCAGAGCACAAACACTCTAACGAGTCCTCACAATCTTGGGATTTTCCAGCTGTCCCCCGTTTCTTCCTTCTCAAGCATTATGCTTATTCTCTTCAAGATTAGTACTTCAACGAGTCACCATCTTGTGGGGGTATATTAAGAGGCAAATATTCTATATCGAAATTGAATGAATGATGCTTGTAGTCGCTGGCCAGAATTTGAAAATCTTTTCAAAGTTGAAACAAATTCTAAACATCTATTTTTTTTCTTGTTCTGGTCACTGGCAGCGTGGAGGACGGCTTAGTTTTGAGTCATTTAGGGAGGGACTTAAGGAGGCAGCCGCGTAGGGAACTCAATAAACTTTATATGCATTCCAGTGGTTCAATTCTGATTGGCTTGCAATTTTTTTCTTGAATGTTGGATGTTAATTTGAACTTAAACTCTTTGTCTCTACCACAAATATTCTAATGATGAGAAAATCTAATGCTGATTTTGATTGCTTTTTCATATGATTTTGATTTTTATATTCTCCTCGGTTCTACTTATTTATTAGCTTAACATTAGATTTTGAGTAATTGAACACTTTTTGTAATGTACCTAACTTTGCGTATTCTTTTGAAAAATTAGTATTCATGTAAATAGGTTTTTGATCTTGCGGTCTGGCTACGGGCACCCCGGCTAGCTGGCTATGTCCATGAGTCTAATGACATCTGTATTAGATCCTTACACTCCTAGTCAAGGGGGTTCAATTCTCCTTTCTTACAATTCCCTTGAAAAGTTCACACAAAATAAAAAATTAGAAAAACCACGTGGCAAAAATTGAAAAAATGCTCGTTGATTAAAATGATATCGGTTCAGAACGGACGTATAGTTACATAAAGTGAATTTGAGGAGATATAAAGTTGGATGGATCTCAGCATGTTGAACGTTTTCTTGCCTCAAAAAGTCAGCTTCGCCACTAGAACTTTGGATCTTATAATATGCACATAGATACATGAAATTGTCCCTTTTTGTTTTTAAATCAAAGCATCAACTAGGTTGCAGTGTCGTTTTTAGGAGTTCGCCTTACCTAGCTAGTGGGAGTTTGGAATCCCTTTACCATTTTTATTAGTATCTCAGAAATCAGTACAACCCAGGAGGGGGCATAAAACCTGATGAATGATTGTCAATGATTTTTGTACTTGACGAATTGTGAGTTGTGACCATAGATTGTTGTCTCACAATTCAAATCTTAATTCATGGACGGCACCAAGAAATAGATATTACCCACATAGAATTTGGTTAAATTAGTTACATCCACATATTTCTTGAAATTCACATGCACTATAGTAATTTGTAGTTTTGCCACTTATGTTCGTAGAAGAGGATATTCAAGTCCTTAAAGCTTGTTTGGTACTCATTATTTTTCCCATTATAATTTCACCTACCACTGATTTGATTACTAATTTGACAACTGCTCAATTATCACTAAACATTTCAAACTTCAATTAAATATCCACATCTCATTTCAACTCATTATAATTTTCTATTATAATTTGACACAACTAATAAGGATCAAACAAGCACTAAGCTTATTCACATTTACTTTCATGCACTCTGGATTTAAATTTTAAGACAACATAGAGAATCCTGTGGGTATAAAACAAAAGGGAGTAATATACTTGTACACACGTGTTTCCAGAAAAGGCTTGAAATTACAATTTTTTTTCTCATGTTATGTTGACTTCAATTTGTGGTCTTGACTCAACAAATTAAATATTTACTCGGAAAATTTGTATTTGAACTAACTCAAGTAATAAATGTGTGAGTTTGGGAGATTTGTAAATTATGAGGATGAGTTAATGTAAAAGGAAGACATAGATTTGTCGAAGCGGGAGAGATTTAATGCTTGAAGCATTCCCACTTCTATTTATAGTATTCATGCTGATAAAATTATGATTACAAGCATTTAATGTTCAGCTCATACGATGTTGTTACAAGCACAATTAGTTGGAGTTCAAGTACCAGCCTTTTTGACTAGTTGATAGCTAAATATTGCATAGGGAAAACAAATACCGTCTTTGCAATTAATGCAATGGTCACATTAGTCTTAAGTAATAAGGTTTGCAAGTGAGCATGCAAGTCATCTGAAGTCATCCTGATGCATCCTTACGAGCTGACCTCATAAGTTGGGTGATGAGAATCTAGGATAGATGCTGATTGTGAGATCATTAGGTTGCTGAGTACAGTAGGTCAAGTAGGCCCTAACGCAAGATTTGGCCAACCTGTTGACCTGGCGACCACATGCTTGTGAACTAAAAGAAAGAGAAAAAATATATACTTGACAGAAGTCTATTCTTTCCGCCCATTACGCTGCCTCGAAAAATCAACAGCTACACGGAATTCTATAAATCCATTTGGCAAAGTAGGCCTTGAGTGCTTCGAAATGATACTGATAACAAGAAGTTTACCTATTATTTGATAAGTGTGCGTAATTTTAAAATGGGTTAATTACACCCAGCGTCCCCAACTTTCATTTTTGTATCGATTACGTCCCTAACCTTTAATTTTGCGTTTTTACGTCCCGAACCTCCAGCAAAATCCCTTTTTTGGTCCCTAGAGACGGAAAATGTCAATTTCGACCATTAATGACGAGGGTATTTTAGGCAAAATAAAAAATTAAATATTTTAACATATTCTAATTAAAAATTTTGAAAAAAAAAGGAAAAGAAAAATGGTGGGAGAGGGACTCCTCCCAACCCAAAACAAAGCCACCGGAATGGCAGCCATTTCCGGCAGCATTCACTGCCAAAAATGGCAGTGAAAGGGAGAAGTCCCCCATTCTTTGCTGCCGGATTTGGCTGCCATTCCGGCTGCCATTTCTGGCAGTGAAGGGGAGGAGTCCCCCTTCTTTGCTGCCGGAATGGCAGCCGGAAATGGCTACCATTCCGGCAGCATTCACTGCTAGAAATGGCAGCCGGAATGGCAGTGAATGGGAAGAGTCCCCCCTTCTTTGATGCCGGAATGGCAGTCGGAAATGGCTGCCATTCCGAAATGCTTCCATTCCGGCAACATTCATTGCTAAAAATGGCAGCCGGATTGGCTGCCATTTATGGCAGTAGGGGTCCCCCCAAGCTGCCAGAAATGGCAGCCATTTCCGGCTGCCATTCGGGTAGCAAAAAGAGGGTCCTCCCTTTGCTGCCGGAATGGCAGCCGGAAATGGCTGCCATTCCGGTGGCTTTGTTTTTGTGTGTGGGGGAGGGGGGGGCAGTCCCCCTCTAATAATTTTTCTTCCTTTTTTTTTTCAAAATTTTTAATTAAAATATGTTAAAATATTTATTTTTTTATTTTGCCTAAAATACCCCTGTTATTAACGGTCGAAATTGACATTTTCCGTCTCCAAGGACCAAAAAAGGAATTTTCCTAAAGGTTCGGGATGTAAAAACTCAAAATTAAAGGTTAGGGACGTAATCGATACAAAGCTGAAAGGTTGGAGACGCTAGGTATAATTAACCCTTTTGAAATATATATATATATATATATTAAATAAGAGGTTGCTGTAGAAGTTGACCGTGGTTTTCCTGTCTAAACTACTTTAAGTGGGGACATTTTTGTCTTTTTATTATTGTTTGGTAAGTTGTGCGGTATGTTGGGTTTATAGTTAAAAATAATCCAAAGTTGAAAAGGAAAAGGAAAAGGAAAAAAGAAGAGTTCTTGGAGGAAAAGGAATCCAAATCCTATAAAGAATTGTCTTGTCTTCTAAGTAAACAAAGCCTATAAATAGATGTGTTTTCTTCTTTTATGTATAAGAATGACTTGAGTCTTTGAGAGAAAATTAGCGAGCTTAGCATCTTGTGAGTTTTTTTTGTAACTCTTTGAGGTTTGTTCAAAAAGTAGAAAATTAAGTATTGTAAAGCTTGGGTATTTTTCTTTGTAATACTTGAAAGTTGTGGGTTGGTGAGTGAAATTCTATATGGTTGTAGCGACTTGAATCATATAGTAAAAAACTTTGATAGTCCCTAAATTTGTCTTCGTTCTTTTATTTTTCCTTGTCTCATTAAATTTTTTAAACAACGGTTTTGCGGTTGTAATCGGGGAATTTACATTAATTCCCAATAGTGGTATCAGAGCCAGGTTTTGTTTGAGGTGGAACATACGAAAATATGGCGCACGAAGTGGTGAGAATCAAGTTTGAATTGTGGCTATGACAAGTCTGAAATTTCTTGATTTTGATTGGATGATTTAAAGCTTTCAAAGGAAAACCGTCCCCATATTTTGACAAAGTTGTTTGAACTAGTATGAATGATAGTAATTGAGAAGATTTGGATTTGAAGGCTGGAAGCAGGAGGTGTCTCCATCTAGTCAGGAATGTTTTTGTAAATATTCATCGAGTATTTGCTGTGAAAGAACTGTGGCGTCAATTTGGAGATGTGTATCCGGTAAGAGGTTCTTTAAATTTATTGCACCTGGAAAAATAGTTTAGTTGTTTGCAAATTAGTGTAAATACAAAAATTCTCAATAGGATCGTCTGGGAACTGGTGGTTGTTGCAACTTGGTGTTGTAGACTGACTGATTACATGAGAAAATATTGTCCTGGTGGAGTAGGTTCAGCTACTGTTTGGATTTAGACAATCCGACTCTCTTGGTGTGAGGGCGGTGGACATATGCTATGAAGTATGTGAGTACATCCTCATGGCGTGTCACTAGGTGTCATAGCAAAGGATGTTTGTTACTTCTAGCGGTTATATTTACACACAGGCATTGGCTGACAGTGATGCAGGCTGTGTGATTATAGTAATGTCGATGGCTGATGAGCTCTCTGAAAAGTCAACAAGATAGTTGCACTACGAATTTTAGCAAGTTTATTTCGACATTAAGCCGATAAAATGCTTGAAATTTGTTATTAACTTTAAGTGGTTATACTCAAGTGGTGGAGTAGGGGACTGCTAAAGTGTCAAAGGCTTAATTGGTAATTTTTCAAGTATTGTGTACAAGATTGCAAAAGAAAAAATGGAGATTTTGGCTTATTTTAGTAAGATGGAGATTGTTGGGTTTATTGTCAAAAATAATCCAAAGTTGAAAAGTAAAAGGAAAAGGAAAAAAGAAGAGTTCTTGGAGGAAAATAAATTCAAATCCTATAAGGAATTGTCTTGTTTTCCAAGTAAGCAAAGCCTATAAATAAATGTGTTTTCTTCTTCTTTTATGTACAAGAGTGACTTGAGTGTTCGAGAGAAAAATTGGCGAGCTTAGCATCTTGTGAGTTTTTCTTGTAACTCTTTGAGGTTCGTTCAAAGAGTAGAAAATTAGGTACTGTAAAGTTTAGATATTTTTTTTTGTAATACTTGGGAGTTGTGGGTTGGTGAGTGAAATTCTATATGGTTGTAGCGACTTGAATCATATAGTAAAAAGCTTTGATAGTCCGTAAATTTGTCTTCGTTCTTTTATTTTTCCTTGTCTCATTAAATTCTTTAAACAACGGTCCTGCGGACGTAATCGGGGAATTTACATTAATTCCCAACATGGTAGACATTACATGTTTCTTATCCTTTTTTTGAAAAAAAATTGGGTTTCTACTAATGTCAATGAGTTATATTAGGCTCAATGAAGCATTAAACTAAGATGTTCAATGATTCATTAGTTGAAATATTCATTGCGGAGTTTGTGTAGATTTGATGAGAATGCTTCGGTCAGCATTCCATTTCTAATTGATGTAATCTTTATCTGAAATATCATTCAATGCCTCGCATTTGTCAACTGTTATCTATTCAGCATTGCAATGTTTGATGGAAGCCATGAATTGAACAGTAGTCAATAGTTTGAGATATGAAAGACAGTTTTATTGTACAACTATTTCATAGCAAAGTTGGCTGGAAATTTGATGTGAAATTCTGACTTTGTTGTATAGGATTACAGGGGAATTGGCTCAAGAATCAGAGAAACTAATTTTTCTTTGGTTCCCCCAAGGGGAACACCAAATCCATCTCCATCCTGGTAAAGCATTGAGCAATTCTTGCTAGATTCATTGCGGTGTTAATGAAGCCCTTGAATGGTCTGTCCATTATGATTTCCTTGTTCATTTTCTTCCATGTCACTTCAATTACATACTTGACATAGCCTCTAGCATCCTCTTCCGAGCACCCCACGTCGTGCATGTAACACTGGATTGATTTTGGAACATCACCTCTCTTGATTTCGTCCTGGATATCAAATGTAAAATACATTATTTTACTTGTGTGGTTGTGTTTGTTGATAATTTTCAAGAGCTTCCCGAAATTTTGGTTAAAAAAAAACTTATTGCATGACACACGGAAAAGATTTTTCCTGTCTTTTTATACAAAACGATCCAGTATTGTGTATTAAAATTGTTATAAGTAGAGTCGAATTTGCATACAGATGAAGTTCCCAAGTCATCCGTCAGACGAAGAACCAGCTACGGCAAGCGAATGATACCGGGGTACTGCTCCAAAAGTCCCAAGTCGTTCTTTGTAATAGGATTTATTGTGCAAAAATAAGCATAGAAAAAAAGCAAAGGCCCAGTGATGGATATCCAGGCCGTGTTGAGGTACTCACTCAGGCTGGGAATATACCCACTGTTGTACCATCTTGCTTCTATCAAGTAAGTTCTACAGAGCTCTGCAAACTGATTGTGTAAAACAAAACAAATTAAGGGACAAAGCAATCTCAAGTAAAATTGACTATGCAGAGGAAAAATTGATGTTCTTACCAATTTTCGCGTACTGGAGATTATGTTGAGACCTTGCTGTTTCAGAACATCATAAGC
>CAVNYN010092522.1:397-62893 GCA_963692815.1 Nyctanthes arbor-tristis
AAAAAACACACCCCCCAAAAAAAAAAAAAAAAAAAAAAAAAGGAACTAGATTTTAAAGATAGGGAATGAGGGATGTGAAGCTTGACCTCAAATTTGGTTGGTTAGTGTCTCTTATCTCCATCAAGATAAAAATTGACGCCATATCCAAAATTCAATGTCAACATCCTACATTGAACTGCAAGTGCATTGAAAATATCTAGTTTAGTAGGATAGTATGACTACTCTAAAACAGCATACAACTTGAAGTGCTTATGCATATAGGCCATATTGAAGCATGTGGATTACGTTTAAGAGCTATAAATTCTCAACTTCCCATTCTGTTTGAAGGATGAATGATTTTTAGTAGATATGCTGCTATTAACCTTAGTGAATGTAAAACACAACTGATGGTTTCAACTGAGGATAGTCTGATGGGCAATGTTAAGGAGATTGGGCTGTGTCTTGTGGTTTCTCACTTTAGTTTTTAATTGGTCTGGTAATTAACTGCCACGCTGAACAGCATATTTTCTTAGCCTGTGCATGAAATGAAAATCTGGAAGCAAATATCAAATTGCATAATCAAACTGTGGGTGGAATAAACTATCTTGACGCACCTTTCATCAGCTTTCTCTTCTCTTTTGAGATAATAATTAGACGAACTGTGACGGCAAAAATTCTCTGCAGTATATTATTAAATTTAAAATTTGAGATTTCAAATTCTCTAGTAAACTTTTTGATTAAATTGGAAAAAAGGTGATTCGTCTGTGGGTTGATACTTATATAGATTCTTGGCTGTTTCATGCAACTCAAGTGAGACATATGACTTGCACAGGCTGCGCCAGATGCAGTCTTCAGCACTGCAGTTACTTCTTTGAAAGCCGAAGATGCATTTGATCCAAATCGTGTTAAATGTGTGGTGGACAATCATGGATATGCGATTTATTTTTCACGAGGACTTACACCGTTTAACAAGTCAGTTCTCTTTTTTGTAATCTTTTTGCAGAACTATAATATAGTTAAATGTCGATACTAGTTTCAATGCATTGATACAGGTCCGGAAGGTTCAATCCTCAGTTTCCATACTTGCTTCATCTGGGAATTCAGGTATCTATAGAATTAAGGCTCGTTCAAATCACCAATCTTTCTGCATTGAGTCCTATTTTCCTTTTTATTTGAGGATGTAGAGCCCATATTTTTTCTTCTCTCTACTAGCTCCTCTCTTTAAGATGGATTTGGCTTTTTTTCTCATGCTTGTGGTTTAATTTATCGTGCATATGTTGTGCCTTCTTATTCTAATGTATTTCTAAATTTTGAGAATTCTCTAGTGCAAATTTATGAATTTGTAGATTTAAACCTATCGGCTCTTCACTTATTTCTCTTTTCTCTCTCTCTCTCTCTCTCATTTATTTTAATTAAGTTAGTTGATTTATGTATTGAATTCCAGATGTTACTTGGCCTTTTCTTTTACTGAATGGAAAACCAGAGATGCATAAGAAGATTACATTTGGTACTTTTGAATACATTGACCTTGAAGATTAGCTGAACTAGTTGTTCCCGCCAATTTTAAATTTCATTTAGTAATTACAACACTTCTATTTTGTCAACTAGAAATCACAAGGTGTTAATAGTTACTCCTGCTGACTGAAGTGAAATGATTTAAGGAGAGATTAATGTTTAGATCATAATTTATGCTTGATTGTTACAATGGTGTAAATAAATCTTATTTGGACCAACATAGCTTCAGTTGGACAGAAAAATAATTTATGGAATAAATTATCGGACTTTGAGGGACCCATTGATGCCTCTAATTTGTGCTATATGTTTTTCGATAATCTACTTGAAAGGCACGTATATAAAAATAGGATGAAGTTAGAAATTTAAGATAGGTAACGGAAAATATGTAGCTTATGACTTAATTTCAGTATATAATGCTAGTTCTGGATTTGTTTGCAGAGCTTTGATTCAAAGTTCCTTAAGATTTATCCAGACTTGCCGCCAACTCCACTCCAACTAGAAGAAGATCTTGAGCAGCTGAAGGTCCTGGCAAATGGATACAAAATGCAGGTGTCAATTAGAATAGATTTCACATTCCCCTCTTACGGTTCCCCCTCTTTCCTTTCTGAGTTGTTTTTTCATGATGTACAGCACTGCCTGCCAAGATGTTGCAGTGTCTGAAATTAGATGGCAATAAAACATCTCTGCCACAATTAACTTAAAATTTTAAGTTTGACCTGCAATTTTAACTTTTAAGCAAAATGAAACCCATTATCTCTAGTATGACATTACATATGTGCACTCTCCACCCATGATCACTAGGTCCAGGACATCAATTTTACTTTCTTCATTCTCCCAAGTTCATTATGCTATAGTGCTGAATGCATTGCTGCAAAGTTCACTGCAGTGATTGTATTTTCAGATGCTTGTATTATAACTAAAATGACCCTAGAAAAGTTTTAGAAAATAATTTTTTTCCCCTTTTTCACCAATATTTCCTCTAGTTTTGAACTATCTAATATGTTACAGAATAACTATGCATTTTTTTTTTTTACGTGGTGGTCATAATTTCCTTTTACCCCTTAAAAAGACAGTATATGGTTATCTAAAAGCTATATAAGGAAAATAGCTTATTAATTGTGTGTTACGGTTGAATAAATGTCTAATTCTCTGAACCCCCTCCCTTGTCTCATATGCAGGTGATAAAAGTTGACCATGAGGCCCATGGCGTTGATAGCCCAGAAGATGTAGAGAAAATAGAGCGATATATGCGTGAGAGAAACTTGTCTTAATTCCTTCAATTCCACAGCCATTGCCATTTGCTGAGGTATCTTATTGATCTGAGGGATCTTATTGATAACATTGAGAGCAAAGGGAAACAATGTTGTATTGAAGATGTCAGTTTTCTTTTAGTATAGTTATGTTAATGATGATTGTAATACGTGTGTAAAGAATGTTTTCTGGGTATAAACAGACTTGGAGGGGCTCTGAGACTATAGTTTTTAGAGCTGTTACTATACTGGTTTGGTGGACTGATGAGAAATTAAACGAATTCTTTTATTTATGAGTAAATCTAAGTTCTTTTTTTCCCCTACTTTTTTTTGTAATTTAATAATTTGGAGGGAAAGAAATTTATTCAAAATAACTCGCATCCATGATGGGTACATCATATATTAGGGAAGAGGAATATCCTATCCGGTCTATGGAATCTGATAAAGAAAGAGATGACCTAGCTAGTCAGTGGGCCACCTGATTTGTAGAGTTGCTAGTTCAAGAGAAGCTAATACCATCAATCTCTTTTGACATGGCTATACAGTCCAAAATGAGAGAAGTTGAGATGGGGTCTAGTGATAGCTTCATAAACCAGTTGTGCATCCATCTCAATGATCACCTCGCGAAACTGGAGTTGTTTAGACCGGGTGATGGCTTTGTGAAATTTCTGGATCTAAGACTCCCAAGAATGGCACTGATTTTCCCCTGATAAAAGCAGCTAAGTCGTCCCCTTCTTCCGTTGTCATTACCGCTGGAGTTTGATGGTTAGAGTCTATACTTGAAGCATTGACAGCTTCCTTCCATTGTTGTAGATAGAGCAACTCTCCTTGACATAAACGCACAAGCTGGTTTCGCTTGTTCCAAAGAGCCCAACAAATGATCTCAGGTGACTGGAGTTCAGACGGTGCTCTTCCGATCTCTCGCAATCCAGAGTAGCTTATCCGTGAAATTGTTGCCATTGTCCTAGACTAGATAGACTAGAAGAGCCCAATATTTCATTTGAAGTTTCCCAAACCTTGCGATTGCGAGCAAATTAAAGAGACAAGTGACCATGCTGTGTAAGATTGACTCTACGTTTTAAGATGATCCCTTAGGAAGCATCAACACACTCATGACATGATTTAATGGATTAGATAGAAATTTCTGCTGGAAAACATTCTTGTTCAAATATATTTTGTGGAACAAAGGAAACGATTCCTGCCAACACTTTCCTTCGTTTGTGATTGTGGTCTTGTTTCATTATTTGAAAAGTGATGTGTATTCACATAGACACTTTGAGAAACGTCTGTAAATATACCAAGGATCCTAGTACAAATACACAAAACAATCCCGATGACTTAGATTAAATATGCTTCTTCAAGTTCCTATACCGATTTCATTTGTGCTTTTGACTAAAATCCCTGAAAATCATTTGCCTTGTACTCCCTAAAGCATCTCTAACCGAGAGGGAGCAAATGTACTTTTAGGACAGTGATTTCGAATTGTGTTTAAGCCTCCGTTCATAGTTTAGATTCGACGTGTTCTGTTTGGTTTGGTTCGTGTTCGAGTTGCTGCAGTTTTTGCCGTCTCAGCCCATAATTTTAAACAATCTAAAAGTACCTTCTGCCATATGGCATCTGAGAACGAGATTATAATGGCTACAAGCCTTCAATTTTAAAACGATAAGTCGATGCACTTTATATTTGAATTTTATACGCGCATTCATTATTTGGAAATGGCATGGGATTGGAATCTGCACGCATACATTTAAAACTAAACAATATTTTGCTTTGGCAAGGATGCGAGTAATATTATTTTCTGCTGGTTGAGGTTCCGAGAATTTTCAATGCATATGTTGTCGGTTGCTGGAATTATTGCCGGAACCGGATATCTGATCCGACGCTGTTGTGGACATGAATTGCACCCAAGTCGGAGATTGGCTGTTCACTACAAGTTGCGGTGAACTCTGATGGAAGTTTGGCAGATTGCGATGCCATTCTTTTGGCCGGAACTTGCTCGGTGTCAACTGATGGAACTGGCGGAGCCGGAAAATATTACTTAAGGTAGGTACTCGTAACTATAATTAAGAATTTTTTTTTTTTCTCTTTCAAGTTCTTGCATGGTGATTTCCTAGCTTACTACAAGCATCTACCGTAGTGTTGTTAGATTTAAGTAACTATCCACATAAACAATAAAGTAGTTCTTTTAGTAATGGTTAAGTGTCATGTAAAGATGTTAAATTTAGCTATTGATATATAATGTATTGGTAGTGTTAAACTAACCCTTATAATTCAACTTTAAATTAAAAGTGAGTGATGACTAAATTAATTCAATCTATAAATAATATAAAAAATAAAGAAAATAAATATAATTAGCTACATGAATTGTTAAAAGTATTGTTAAATTCAACAATAAAGTTAACAAGTTGTTAAAAAGATTCTTTTAACAATTTCGTTAACACTATCAATGTAATTACATTTTTGAGTTGTTAAGTAATAACTTTACTAATATCCTAATTTAATACTACCATCGTAGATGCTCTAACAGCATACACATAGATAGTGTTAAATTTGGTTGTTAGTAAAGTTGTTAGTATAGCTACATTGGTAGTTTTAAGTTATTAAAAGAATCATTTTTTGTTAGTTGTTAACTTTGTTGTTAACTTTAACAATAATTTTAACATTGTGTCAAAATTTAATGCTTTTGAAAATTATTTTTATTTATTTAATAAATTTTGACCAATAACTTTTAACAAGAATGAGACCCACTTGGTCTTAAGTGGATATTAGTAATTTTATTTAACAAATCTAATGTGACATTGTAATAGTTGTTAAATTTAACTTTTATACGTGGTATTTAACAACTTAAAATGCACTTTTTGATTACATAAATAGTTAAATTTAACAATATCAATGTAGATCCTCTAATAATAGGTGTATGATAAAATGTATAGTTCAAATTTCTATATTCCTTTCACTCTACAAAATTTTGAATTCTTCAGCAGAAATTAAGTTCTAATGCCACAAAAAGAGAGTGTCATTTTTCTAGGAAAAGACGGAAAAAAACCCAGTACTTCTGACCAATCAGGGACTCACGTGTGAGATTCAAGACCCCAATTAAATAACAAATTTAGCCCATTTAATCCACATACAGATATTTGATTAGTCATGAGTACCAAGTTCGATACTCCATGAAGTACTGGACTTAGACTGAAGACTTGCAAGTTGTACACACTTATTGCAATCTAATTAAATCTATTTTGAAAGTTAAGATTTTTTTTCTATTATTTAACATTAGCTAGAATAAGATGATTTTGCAACTGAAATTGAACATTAAGCATAAAATTTAGGTATATAAAGAATATATAGATAGTCGGAACCGTTCGTTAACAAATAAATATGACATATGATTTTAACAAAGAATTATATCAATTAGATAGATTGATAATCATGTGGTACGTATTATCTCACCAAAATTAACTAAAAATCATTAACACAATCTTCATCTTTTTGTATTTAATAATAATAATAATAATTTCTGTATTTATCTCAATTACCAATTATAACTCTTAACCTCCAAACCAAATGCATTCCTCCAAATTAAATACTTGGAAATCAAAAATTTATATCTATATCTATATATTAATTGTTATTAATTAATTAATTAATTAATAAAAGCAACTAAGTGTCTTACCTATACCACCACATTTTTCCCGCCCAAATTCTGCGGTGAAACTGGTGGTGCAATGATTTTTTTTCACTTCCTTTCCCGAAATAGCTGGCAATTTGTCCATTGTGTTCAATCTTCATTTTAATTTGCTCTGAAAATTCAGTGAATTTCCCCACTCCAAAACGGAATCTAATATTCTTTGTCTACGCTGACAATCTATCTACTGAAAATTCAGCGAACTATTACAGAATTGGCGAAAATCTTCCCTTAAATAGATGTTTTGAAGAAATCTTAGTTTCTTGAGATGTTCTGTTTTTGTTTTTTATTTTTTTTCATATAATCACTTTATTTATCAATGTGAAGTATTTTCTTCTTGATCTTTGAGTGCACTTATGGTTTTGTAATTTTGTCTGTTTGGAAAATGATGTTTGGTTTTAGGCGAGTGTTTGAAATTCCAAGGAATTTGAATATACTACTGAAGCCAGAATATTGAGAAACCTACAAGAAAACCGTCATTCATACTGCTCAAGGCAGCAAAACCAATTCATATAAGAACCAATCACCTATAGACATCCAAGCAATTCCAGACACCATGACTCTAGAGAAGTTGAGGGAGCAAAACGTGAGACAATGTTATTACTTTGTCAACTCAAGGAAGCAATTGTTTATAGAGTAATGTTATTTAGCATTATTGGTGCTTGGCACCATATCAAGATGGCATTAAATGATTAGTTGAATTAAGTGAGTCATTTATTTATTCATTTAATTTCACTTATCATTTAATGCCACATTGGATGCCACATAGACTGGTGCCAATCACCACTGGTGCTACATAGCATTATTCTTCTTTATAATGTAGATGCAATTTTTTCATTTGGTAATGACTTTGTTGCATTTTATTTGATTTCAGATAATGATAGTTTGGCATGTTTGCTAAGATTTATGGTGGTTGCTTTAAGATAAATGGTGACGGGATAAGTTCAATATAATTTAGTGTGATCACCAGTGTTTTGGGATTAGTTTTAGTACATCTTTTACAAATACAATATTCAGAGAAGTCTCTCAAAATTTATTAGTCATATTATAATTCAATTATTTATGAAATAGGTCATACAAATTGGTAGTTTACTGATGCATTTGATCCCTACTTTTATTTTTTTTTCAATTTAATTCTTGCTTCTTTCCTGTAATTTTATATGTCACTTTGAATTCTAATTTCTAAGTGAAAGTGATTTTCTCAACTGTTGCTGTTGAAACTGATTTCTCATTCTCACTGGCATATAAAGTGAAGGAACATCTTCAGGTTTGTATTTCTGATTTTAATTCTTAGGATGCTTACATAGATTGTTGCTTAAGTAATAATCTTATGCTCAAATTTTTTGATTAGTTTTTTATTTTTGATTCAGGCTCCCTTACAATTTGCTGTTGTTGCAGTCCCAATTGAAGCTGTTGATGATTCAGGAGCAAGATGCAACTCTTCTGCTACCAAGTAAATATTTACTTGGATTTCAAGATTTTATGTAGATGTTAAGCCATGATACCTTGAAAGTAGATGTAATATTTATATCTTGCATACCCATGCAGATTTCAGAACTTTGGCCATGACAAAGATAGTCACAGCCTCAAATATGAAGTAGACATGTCTTGCAAGATGGATAAAATGATAAAAGACAAAATTTGGTTAGAAATGTTATTTGATGTCATATTTTGCTTTCATGGTTGAGTCTGCAGTTCTACTAAGATCTGACCAAGAAATCAGAGATCATTTTTTGTCCAAGTAATGAATACTGATTTACAAACTGATTCTTTTGCAAACTTTTTATTAGTATTATTTTTGTAATATTTTTTGGAATTCATTTCCTGGAATTCTTTGCTTTGTTATGGTTTTTATGGAATTTATTTCCTAGAATGCTTTGATGGAATACTTTTTAATTGTTTGGTTAGAGATGATTAATTTTGTCAAGTAGTTTATGATACTTTGGCCATTAAAGCAAGTATTCGATAGAATTTCTAGGAAGTAGAGAATTAAGACATGGCAAATTGAAGCAAACACAATGCACAATGAATCACTCAATTCTTTTCCTATAAATTATTTTGTTTGTGGATATCATAGTCACCATTCTCTCCTCATTTTCAAACGATGATGATGGCTGATATGTTTCGCAAGTTCCAATAAATTAGTACTCGTGACAAAAATTGAATTATCTAAGTTAATTTAACATTTTGATGTGGCATCAGTCTTGAAGTTCATGGTACTGGTGGACTTGAGTCCGTGGGTGGATTTGGGTATCGATTCATGGATATCTTTTGTGGGCTTGAGTTTCATGACTTCAACATAAACGATTTGGCCACTAACAAAGAGTTCATTAGTAGACAATAGGTCCAATGGGAAGGTATCACACCATTGGAGAAATCAAAATCAATGATATTGAATTGGATCCTATAGGGACAACAATATGCTTCTCCGAGATCATAAGAGCGAAATTCTGGGACTCAGAACATCTACTGCCGTTAGTTTGGCTTGGACAAGATCGACGGGGATTTTTAAACAAGAAATACAAGTTTCTTGCTAGTGAAAAAATCAATCTTGAGAGAAATTGACTCATTTTGTATCAATTTGTTTTACGTTTTGATGTAATAATACATGTTAATTTATGAAATTTATATCAATTCCAAGAATATGGATTTTCTACCTTTTATCTTTTACATTTATTACATATAAATTTAGTAAGTCTACTAAAAGTTATTGCACTAGCAACTTTATTAAAAAATGTCGTGCACGGGTGAAATAGTAGAAGTGAATGTGGCTTTTTAGCGAGTACTTCTACAAAACTAGATAAAGCTCCTTATAAAGGAGCCTTATCCGTATTTGGCACGAATCTAACAAAAACAGTACCAATAGTTTAGATTATATTAGTTACTTATGTTCCTTTTTGTTTTATTTTTTTCATTTTTTGGATCATTTTTATATATTTATAGGCTTTTCACTGGGGTGAACACAGTTCAGTTTGGGCGGTTCTTGATTTATTTTTAAATCAAACCATCAGATTCAGTTTGGAGAAATTGTAAACCAAACCAAACTTACTTTTTCAGTTCGGTTTGGTTTTAAACCACGATTTGTCTATCGACGTAATAATAATGGACTCAAAACATGATAGTTTTATAAATATAAATATTTTATTATATTATTATGCTTTTTGAATACTAATACTAATATCAAATCATCAAAAGTTAGTAAATTTTACTAAAACATAAACACATAACTAATGAAATGTAGCAACAACAAAAAAACTCAGATAATACATAAGTTTCAAATGAGATATTACCAGAATATGTTTATAGAAGTGTTATTTTGTTCAAGCATCTAAATGTCAAAAATTTAGAAAAATATGCTCAGTTACTATATAATTTCTCCAAAAATTTTTCTTAAGGGTATTAATTAAATTAGTAAAAAATTAGCTTATTAAATTATTAAAATGAACCAAATTTTCTCAAGGAATTCTTTATTAGATTATCAAACTCAGTCAACTAATTTCACAATCATAAATTAATTAAATCCTTTGATATTTTTTTCTCATATATCTTACACATTAATAATTGTTTAATTAATTAAAACATAAAAAACAGTTCGTTTCGGTTTAAATGGTTTTTTAAACATCTAAACCTAAACCAAACAATTTCAAACGGTTTGAAAATTTCTCAAACCAAATCAAACCATTTCACTTTTCAAACCAAATCAATCTAGATCATTTTCACTGATTCGTTTAGTTTTTTGGTTTGACGGTTTATTTATTCAGCCCTACTTTTCACCTTTTTCTTATTGTATCATATATATTGATATAAATTCTATAGTACTAATTGTTTAGCTTCTTATAACTTAAATTATTATGAATTATTCTTCTCGTACAACGCACATGTGAATAACTAGTTAAAATTAAAGTACATCTCAACCAAAAAAAAAAACACTTACAGTGTATGCCCAAACCAAACTTCCAAAATCTCCACTTGTAGACAGAATCAAAATTATGTTTCTCCATTCCTACAAATCTATAGTTTGTTCAACAAACTTCAAACAAATTTTTATAGTAAAAATAAATTAACATTTTCTTCTTCTTCTTCCCTTTTTTTTGAAGTACAATTACAATCTGCATCATGACAGTATAAGTGCATATGGATATATATACTTCTGAAACACACCGCACATAAATCAATAATACAAACGAAATCAAACTCCTATACAGGAGACTACAAATTTCATATAAAATGTAGACAAACCCCCACATGGGGGGAATCGAACCTGAGACCTCTACGTCTCAGGGCCTCAACTTTAGCCCCTTAACCAAATGGGCTAAGGCCTCATTGGCCCCTTTTTTTTTTAATGCTTATAGAAAATTAAAAGTAAGTGGAGATTTTGGAAGCGTTTAGTTTCCTGATTCATAGTAGCATTACTTTTTTCACATTTTCTACGAGCTTTTCTAAAAATTTTATTTTTTCAAGTGCTCAATCTTGTCTTGACCATTACTATTATTTATTTATTGTTATTATTATTATTATTATTATTATTATTGTCGTTGTTGTTGTTGTTGTTGTTGCAAACTCATTCATTTTATTTTTTAGCTTACAATATTTTGATTTAAGAGTCAATAATTCTGGATAAATGTATTTTTATTTTTCTATTTTGATTTATTTACAAGTGTTTGGAGATGAGATTTATAATAATTGATTTAATTGAGATAAATATAGAAATGAAGATTATCTTAATATAGAAATTATAATTAATTAGTGGGAAAAATACACACCGTAAGATTATTTTAATCTAAAGAGTGTAATTCTTTATCAAAATCATAGGTTTTGTAGAAAGATCAGCGTAAAAATGAAAATCAAAAGATTTTTCTAAATGGGCACTTTTATTATATAGAATAGAGTGAAGGTGATTAGAGTTGGATCATAGTGCAAAAACAATACTACTAATTTAAGTGCATTTACAAAATGGCTGAGTCTATTAGTATGTTTTGGTTCAGGCTTTGGTTAATGTTTTTTGTCTTTTTCCTTGTAAAAAGACCGTCTTGCCCTTTACCTGTTTTTCCATTGTTTTCATAGATTTTCTTTGTTTTCATGGCTCTGATACCACTTTGCGGTTGCCCTATGAAACTCAAAGGCAGAAATAAGAGAAACAACTTCGCAACACTACTCATTACGAGCCAACCACTGTCTGTGGGCATGGTAATGGTATTTCCTATCATTATATGCTCTAATCATATAATTTACTTCTTCAGTAAGTTGAGTAATTCTCTGACTTATTGTTTTTTTAGCAACACAATCATATAGTTGAGTTCTCCAAAGTCTCTTAATGAGTTGGATAGTTTCCTCAATTTTTTGATCTAGTTGTTCAAGATTCATACAGTAGTATGGGTTAAATAGAGTAGAGTCACAGTAAATCTGCTCAATGAGTCTTCCAGGATTTGGTTGGTTAACTAAAACTTGTTGTCTAGTTGGATTATCACTAACTAATTCATTAAGTAAGTCTTAGAGACTAACTGGATTATTATTAAGCAAGTTTTCTGCCATAATTGCTCAATCAAACTCTTTTAGTTAATTGCTCAGTAGATTTGAGATATAACCTTGTAGTTTGATAGTTGCTACTATCTGTTATTGTGAGTAAACAAAAGTTTACCTTGTTCATATGCATTTTGTTCAGCATAGTTAATAAGTATGAAATACTTAAGGTTTTTTCTTAACAATTTGATGAAGTAGAAATCTAAGGTGCTAAGTCACATAGATGTATATTAAACAACTGGAATTTAGGAAGTTATAATTTTATACATTCTTCTTGTTGTGTGGGATATCTCCCTTGTTGGGTCTACTGCGCTTCCTGTTGATGCTTCCTTGGATAGGTTTCCCTGGTTGTGCCTCACGACTGTGTTCTGTTGTCAACTGGCAATCAGTTCCTTCTCACGACCTCTTGTCAAAATGGAACAAAGCCAAGACGATGGACAAAGTGTTGATCCATACACAAAAGTGGGATAATGATCTTTGAAAGCAAAGTTTACAGGAAATAGACTTTTATATATGTAGAAGGAATAAGGATTATCGCTTCCTTATTCTGTTAATTTACATCATAGTTGGGCTGTAGCCCTTGATTTCCATAGGAAAGCTTTAAGCTTTCATTGTTTTGGAAAGCATAAGAAATCTCTTAAGGAATTCTAGCAGTGGATTTGGGATGCTTTCTTAGTTTTAGTAGTGCTCCTTTTATAGACAGAAGGAGCATCTACTTTTACATAATGGAGAAGTCCCTACATTATACTATTTCAACAACTTTTATAATGGAGGGGTCCTTGCTTCATTATTTTGTCTTGCAACCAAAGTGTCGGCACCACGTTTTCTCGCCACTTATTGGTTGTCATGACGTCATTGCATACGTCATTCAGAGTCTGAATTATCTCCATCTTACTTTGATTGAGACTCTCCAACTCTTGCTTTTCCTTTATTGCAGTATCCACATGCATGATCTGTGCCAAGCACATTTATGATAGAACTGCACATTTGTCCTTTCTCAAGGTCTGGTCCATTCCATTCATTAAGGTAGAATGACCTTTCAAAGATAGCAATCTTCTTTGCATCCTTTTCGTTCAAACGTTCTTTGTTTGATGAAGTCATTAAGATAAACTTTGATGAGTGGTTTACCTTAATCTTGGAGTTTGCATTAATCCCTCTAACTTTGTGCAAGAAGGATCTGAATGACTTTGTTCTCCATGTCTGTAGAACTTCTCCTGAGACTTGGATGGGTTCTTTGACAATGGGTGTTGCTAAGACTTTGTCTTCTGATGCTACCCCAATTTCAATGAAGTGATAACATTTGAAAATGTTATCTTCATTCCAGAAAGGGATAGTACTGGTTATTGACAAGAAGACTGTTTTATCCTGAGTTTTAAGGACCTTGATCTTCCATTTGAGAACTGATTTTACCAGTGATGGATTTAATGCCGAAATTTCTTTGGCATCTTGGCTGAGATAAATGAATTTGATCAATCCATAATTAAATGACTCAGCAACCAGTTCTGGTGCTACTCCTGGAAAGAACATGAATTTTTCATATTCTTCACAAGTTCTTGCAAAAGGATACTTTGTTGTAGCATCTCCTATTGCTCTAGCTTCTGCTTCGAGGCTAATGAAATTGGAGAATGGTGCTTCGATTACTGAACCTTCTTTTTCAGTAATTTCTTCTTCTTCTGGCTTAAGATTAACTAGTCTGCTTGGTATTGGTGCTGGGGTTTTAGCACATCTTCGTATCTTTTTCTCAGCCTTTGGTGTGTTTCAACTATGCTTTGAATCTTTGGTGATCTGATCATTGGTGATTCACAAGCTCCTTTAGGTCTGAATCCTATTGGGAATATTAATGGATCAGTAATTCGTTGGACTGGCTTTGAGCTTGTCTGATGGCCTTTTTTGTCCAGTATTGGTTATATTCTTTCTGGGCCTCATCATATGTTTTGAAGGACTTGTGCTTGAATGGAAGTCCTTTTACTTTGGGCTCCACTATTTTCTATTCTTTGTAGTACCTTCGATCTGGTCCATCAAAGATTACATAAACCTTTTTGTAACCTACAGATAGATCAAAAGACACAAATAGATTAGGTGTTTGGACAAATGATAAGTCCAATGTATCCGTTTAACTGGGCTCGACTTTAGGCTGTTGTAGCCTAAACTCTTGTCATGAGTCGTCTGATCTTTAGACTCAGTTTGAAGGATGATACCCTTCTTGTTGTCAAGATTTTGTGGGTTTTTCAAAGCTTGCATGTCTTTCTCTTTTGCTGAGATTGAGACATTTTGTTTTTCAGCATTTTCATCTGTTGATGTTGAAGTTGATGAGGATTTATCTTCCTCTCCTCTCTGAATTAAGAGAGCTTTTTGTTACTTGTAAAAATCAAGCTTTGTTGTCATGAATAATAATTCCATCGTTTTTTCTTGGATTTGAAATTCCAAGTCCTGGATTTTGTTATCCAATTCTTCCATTGGCAGAAGTTTTACCTGCAAGTAATAACAGATAATTCTCTTGTTAAAGAGTCAGCTAAACAATTGTGTTCTCCTTTGATAATTTCAATGTCAAAGGTGTAATGACTAAACCACATTTGCCATCTAACAAGGCGTCCTTGTTTGTAATCTGCAAAAAATTTAGTCTTCATAAAAGATTTGCAAGTAGAACTATCATTTCTAACAAGAAATTTATTGCTAATCATATAAATACGGAATTTCTTAATAGCATTTTTGACTGCTAAGATCTTTTCATTTATGTGGTAATTCTTCTGTGCTCCTTGGAAGGTTCCTGAAGTGTATGAACATAAATATTCTTCATCCTTATGTGCTGGTTTGGCTTTAAGGATCGCTCCCCAAAATTCTCCTGAAACATCTGTTTCAATTATCATCTTGTCACTAGGTGTTGGAAGATAAAGAGATGGTAGAGTTGTCAAACTCTTTTCAATTTGTGGACATATGCCGTATCAATATTTGTCCATTTCCAAGGCACATTTTTCTTTAGCTTCTTTTAAAGTGGTGCTCTTTTGTCTGCTAATCTGATCTTGAAATCTTGAGCATAAGTTAAACATCCAAGAAATCTTTTTAGTTGTTTTATATCTTGAATTTCATCAGGAAATTCAGTGATGTGTTTAAGTATGTGAGGTTGAAGTTCCTTATATCCATCAGCAACATTTAACCCTAGATACTTAAATCTTTGTTTTGAATAGTTCTGCTTTCTTTTTAGAAAGGACTATTCTAGCTTATTTTGCAGTTTGCAATACCTGCAATACATGCTTTTCGTGATCATTTTCATTGTCTGAAAATACTAGAATATCATCTATGTAAACACAGCAATATTCTTGTAGTTCTATGAAAATGTTATCCATATACCTCTGGAAGATTCCAGGTGCTTGTTTTAAGCCAAATGGAACAACTTTCCATTGATAGTGTCCTTGAGGACAACTAAAGGCTGTAATTGGTCTAGATTCTTCGTCAAGTATTACCTGCTAAAATCCAGATGTACAATCAAAAGAAGAAAATGCCTGCTTTCCTCTTATAAGTGCTAAAAGGCTTGTCATGTTTGGAATAATATAGGCGTCATCTTTGGTAGCAGCATTGACTGCTCTATAGTCAACAACCATCCTAGGCTTTTCTCTTTTTTTTCTGCTTCTTTCCTTACCATGAAGGCTGGTGAAGAAAAGCTAGATTTGGAATATTCAATTACTCCCATTTTTAATAATTCTTTTATTTATTCTGCAAATTCTTGCCTATCCTGTGGAGAATAGCCCATTGCAGATGATCTTAACTTTCATTTGATGTTTTCTTTAAGTTCAATTTTTGTTGTCATATTTCCTTTGTTCTTGATTGGGTCAAGAGGGTTTTCTGAACAGCATTACTCAAGAGTCTTTAAAATTTGTTCTCTAAGAGAATTTATCCTAAATCCTTGTTCGTCTTCTTGGGAAATATTAACCATCCTATTTGGTACAATATTTTGTCCTTTGATAATCGGAGGCTGTTTCTTTTCCTCTGATTTTGTGTATTTCAAGGAATTTGTTCTGGAGGTGATTGAACCATACAGCATAACGCTGCTTCTTGATCCAGATTTGTTTTCCCTGTATGTCGAAGCTGATTTCATCTATATCCTGCATAAATCTTTTATACAATAGACAAAAGTTGTTAACAATAATAAGATCTATTCCTGTTTCACTTTGATAAATAGATGGAATCCTGAAATAGTAAGACTTATGGGTTAAGTCCTTTATTTCAACATCTATGTTTTTAACAACCTTATTAACTTTTATAGATGATTGATCTGCTATTTTAACACTGATTTTTCTATCTGAATTTACCCAATGTTCTTTAGGTATAATCCATCTTGATGTTATACACATGTTTGTTCCCCTATCAATGAAAGCATTAATAGTGTATTTGTGATAACCATCAAAATTCAATTTGCATGCAACATAAATTGAATTAGGATTAGTGATATTACCATATGTCTTGGTACCTGATTTGACGCTACTCATCGTCTGATTCTAATGAGGTATCTTCAGTGGATACTTCTATAAGATAATACAGACTTTCTTAGTCACTAGGATTTTCTACTGGGTAGAATCCCTGTTGATCGAATGCTTCAAAGAGATTAACTCTATGGTCATGTTCTCTTCTTGCTGGGCACTCATTTGCATAATGTCCTTATTCACTGCAAATCCAGCATCTGCAATTTTTCTTTTTCCTGGGGCAATTTCTTGATTTTTCATTTAGAGGTTTTTTGGTTCTTTTCCTCCCCCCTTTCTTTTTTAAATATTTGCCTTTAGAAGAATATTTCTTTTTGTAAGGTATTTTATATCTTTTAAAGACATACCTTTTATTTTTCCTTGACTTTTTTCTAGGTTTTTTGGTTGAAGGATAGCATCCATATGCTCCTGCAATATCTTCCATAAATGGTTCACAACTAAAGCATGTTTTAAGCTTTTTATGTGCCATTTGCTTCATCTGCGTGTGTATAAAAATACTTCTGCAGTTTTCTTTCATATAATTTTTAACTGTTGTAATAGCTAATCCTATGGATCCTTTAGCAGTAATATGAAGTTTTTCTCCTTCTTGTAGTTTTACAGCTTTGTTAAACTTTTTTAATATTTCAGAATTATGTGGTGGTTGAAGTTTTATTAAAAATTTCGTGACATATTCTGAAAAATCATCAAGGTTACCAAGTAAGAATAACCATTTCTAGTATTCACACTGGTAGTGATCGAAAGTATCTAAATCACAACATTGGATTAGCTCAAGTTGTATTTTAGCTTGTTCAATTTTCTCAGTAGTGAGAAGGGATTTGTATGCCGTGTAAGACTGTCTAGTGAACATTTGAAAAATCTTTTCAACAATACTATTAATGAAACCAGTAAGGTTGGGTTGGTTATCATTTGTAGTAGAGGCTTTAAGCCAAAGTGCATTTATTTGTTCATTTGTTAGGGTTTCTAAGAAATTCCTAACATTTCCTCTGGCACTTGCCTTGATATAGTTCCAAGCTGAGACTTCTTCTTTGGTCAGCCATTACCAGATTACTAAACCATTCTTTGATTGCTTTACTTGGATCAGTGACACAATCGAGGTCTAGTATTTGTGAAGTGTATCATATAGTTTTAGGAATAAAACTTAAAGGAATACTTTCACCTGTTTTTGTTACCTGAGTACCTCTAGGTGGTCTAGGGATACTATCACCGATAACTCCTTTTTTCATCCATCTTATTTGAATAAGATGGTTCTTCATGAGATTCAACCTTGATTGGTGAGTCTCTTATGACAATTCCTCCAGTTCTGCTGATTGTCAGCCTTTCTGGAATTGCTACTTCAATTTCTTGTTCTGATTCTTCTGAAGTTGTTTCTTCAGGCTCATCAGCTTCAGTTTTTGGTTCTTCCTGTTCAATAGAAAGAATTTATTCTTCTTGTTGTTCAAGAAGGGTTAGTCGATCTCAATAAGATGTAATTCTTTCTAATTCTTCATCTTCGAAGGATAAAAGAATGTTAAGAGTACTGAGGTCATTACCACTTTGATAATCTTTCTCAATTCTTCTTCTGAGAAACTTCATTTAGGATAATTGAAAATACCTGTAAGCATTCCTAAATTTGACGTTCCTACTTCGAACTGTCCAAAATGTCTCATTCCTTGTGGGAGTGTGACATTTGTAGTGGTTTGATGTTATGGGGCTGTTTGTCTCCCAGCAACTTCTTGTTTGATAGTAGTAGTGATAACTGCTGCTATTTTTTCTATAGCATTGTTAAGGTCTGGTGTAATAGACCTTATTTCTTGCCTAAGTTTTTCTTTAAGAAGAGTAACTTGCTCATTAAGTCTTTTGACTTTATCATGAATGTTACTGATCTTAATATTTTCTGTCATGAGTTTATTTTAAATATTTACTAATTTCATCAATTTTTTAGTGGAGTTCCTCTAAACTTATAGCAAGTTGAGAATCATTTTTGTTAATTTTTTCCAATTCTTTATCCCCCTCTTCTTTTAAAAGGGTTGTGCTTGACTCTCTTCTGAGGAGTAGTCTTTCCTGAGTTTTGATTAAGAGTTTTGGCCTTAAATCAATTTCTTAATTACTGTCAGGCTGAGTTAGAATGTAAACTCAGTTTCTTTTACTTCAAGATAATCCATGAACTCTGGTTCATAGGTTATCCTCCTTTCTGCTTGGATTACAGCATTGATGTGGCTATTATAAATAGCGTAACTAACAAGGTAACTGATAGAAAAAGGTACATTGTTAGGTTTGACGAGATCTCTCCTGCAATAATCATGAGCAAATGATAATATGCTATCAAAATCTGTGTCATGAAGTGATACAAAAATTTTTTGGTGTGTAAACTAAAGTTTGCTACAAGCTAAATTTCCTTGAATCATATCCAGATATCCTTATTTAGGATTCTAAATACGGTTATCAACTATAGTCATTTTGATCGGCTGGTCAAGATGGGCTGATAGTGTGCTTTTAAGCTGAACTTTAACAGCTCCAATGGTTACCCAATATAAATTCTTCTTATCAGAAAAATCTATTTTTTGTTTTATTTGTTTGATGTCTTGTTTACCAAGTAAACAAATACTTGTTATGCTATATGCATGTTGGACATATAGAGCAAATTCTTTGTAAGAAATGCCATAATAAATATTTCTTTTTCTTCTGAATACTTTTAAAAGAAAATCTCTTTTGAAAGCTTCTCTGGGTTTTAATGAAAAATCTTTTTCAAGAATTTTTTGTAGGCTTTTTTCAGAGACTATTACATCCCCTAAAAAGTTTCCTTTTGATTCTTTAATTTCTTCAAACTCTTCCTGAGTCATTTGTATTTCCATGATGTTTTAATGCGTAATGCATAATAAAATCATGTATGTATTTTTCTCTTTGTTGTTGTAAATTCTATTTATGTCGAATGATGACATTAAGAGCATTAAGAACAACTCCGGCGAAGACAGACTGTTGATATCTTTCTTGATACTAGTCAATCTTTTGATTATGTCATCCTATATGGTCAATAATGATAATACAATATGCACAAAGATATATAGAAGGTGTGTTTTTCATAAGTTCTAAAATTTCTTCAAAGTTGTTTTCCTTAGAAAAATTTCATTTATTTCCAAAAGGGTATTTTTGTCATTATCTTTAATTGCCTAAAGCAATGCATGAAGTAAAGCATACAAATATCATTTCCCTTACAAAATAGCATTTGCACGTATTATCCAAGTAGGATGTGGACCCCACGCGAACGTGTATATTGCAACTTTTCTCATCCATTCATCTTCTAATCCACCAAAAATATCCCCAAAAATACCCAACAAATTTCACCACACCACTCCCAATTATCCACACTCAACTCTCTTTGCGCGACGATTTTGGTTTTGCCATTTTTTTGCCATGGCTGGTGTTTTGGAAACCCTAACTGTGCCGCGCGCTTCCGCCTCCTTGGCTCCGGTATCCGGAGTTTCCTCTTCTCGCCGGAGCTCCGTCAAGTTGCCCCAGTTTAGTGGCCTCAAGATCCAGCTCGCTCGATCATCCGCATCGCTCAGTTCGCGTCCGAAAGTCGCTCGCCGTGGAAGTAGGATCGTCTGCGAGGCACAAGATACGGCTGTTGAAGGTTCTAATTTGTTTATTTATTTTCTTTGTTTTTTGTTAAATTTTGTTTTTACTTCCCGGTGATTATTGATTTGTGTGTTTTCTGTTTTTTTATTTATTGTTCCAATTCTACTAAACATAGATGTAACCTGTGACTTTGTTCAATTGACAGTAGTTTTAGCTGTAAATATTTTTTTTTTTTTGACCGAAATCATGGATTATTGGGAATACAGAATTTTTACCAGGAAATCTTATGGAACATCAAACCAAGTACATGAAATGGAATTGTGAAGACTAAACTTGGCCAATACACGTGCTGCTTCATTGGCCTTTTGTTTAATGGCTTTATTATTAAGACAAAGATTAGGGAACCGTATTCTCAGCTCATGGATTGCAACCAATAACCACCTTCAGGAGAATGAAAGCTAATGAAAACTGGCATTATTGACAGAATTTTGTGAGTCTCAATAGTAGAAGCTTGAAGAAACATATGGTTAATCATAAATTGAATGCCTTCCAGTAAAGCTAGACATTCCCCAGCTTGTGAATCAATGATCCCATCAATAGATTTAGAACAAGCCACCATTTTTACTTGATCTACATATAACTCCTATACCGTAATTTTTTGAAGTGTGGACCATGGTTCTTTCTTTCTTTTTTTATTATTTATTTATTATTATTATTATTATTTATTTATTTTTTTGAATAAAGCTGCATCTGAAATGGGAAATATTTTGTCAATTGGCTTAAATGACATTAATGACATGTAAAAACATTGTTTAAAAACATCTTTAAAAAAAAATAACAATATATTTATTTTCCCAATAAATAAACACTATGTGGTTGATGCGGCTTGAAAATAAAATTAAAATTTAAAGATGGTGTTTTGTTGAATTAGGAGACTTTGGTATTCCAATTTAGTTGGAATTATAATGTGAACTAACAATCAAATTGCAGATAGTGTTAATTATTTATTGTGGGGAAAAACACTGACATCCCATTCAGTTCAAACTTGCTCAAGTTTGGAAAAACTTCTTTTCATCTTGTTTATTTGTTGTTGCTTCCCTATGTGTGTGGATTTTGTTATTTATGCACTCATTATGTGGACACATTCTGGATAAATGATGCTGGTGTGGACATTTTTATAGGAAACGCATACTAGGAGTTTTTTTATTTTGCACTTTTCTCACCGTCATATTAATATAGTAACTGATGGATTTGCTTCTCTACCAGTGTGATTATTTAGAGTGATGACCTGAGCTACTATGAGCTCTATCTTTTACTAAAAGGGAGCATCCTTTAAGTATTAGAGCCGAAGTTTTGACACTATCAGCTTCTTTTATTTAGATCTTCATTACACTTCTTCCAGTAAATATGTATTACCAAAAAAAAAAAAAAAAAAAAACAGATATAATAATAATAAAAAAATAAAATAAACGATAATACCAGTTAGCTAATAAGTGGAGTTGGAATTTAGGATTCGCTCAATGCAACAATTATAAAGCACAAATGGCGAGTCAAATCTGTCTTCTATCTGGGGAGAATATCTCTAGTATAAAAGGTTATCAAACAGCCTACTGGAGTCTAATTTCAAAATATTGCTTTTAAAATAGTGTGCATTATCTGTTTAAAGTGTCTTTTAATTGTTACGTAATTTGGCTTGGTTTGGTTTGCGCATATTTTGCAGCCTGTGAATTATATATTCAGCAATTCGCTCATGCGATAGTTTTCCTCTTGTTATAGTATGTAGTGACCATTATAGTAAGTAGTATGTTGATCATTGAAAAACTGCAGTGCCTGCTGTTACTGATGCAACATGGAAGTCACTCGTACTCGAGTCGGATTCACCCGTTTTGGTTGAATTTTGGGCACCGTGGTGCGGTCCATGCCGCATGATCCACCCGGTCATTGACAAACTAGCTAAGCAGTATACAGGAAAGCTGAAATGCTACAAAGTTAATACAGATGAGAGCCCTAGCGTTGCTACTCAATATGGAATTCGTAGCATTCCTACCGTCTTAATTTTCAAGAACGGAGAGAAGAAAGATGCTGTTATTGGTGCAGTTCCAGAATCTACATTGACAACCTGCATAGAAAAATTCGTTTAGACTCAAGTATATTAATGTCTCTCCAGGGGATTAAGTTGTCTCATTTGCTTTCTTTATCGGCAACATTGCAAGAATGGCTATAATAATCTGATATATGCTCCTGTATAGTTGATGTTTAATGTTTATGTATTTGGTGTTTTTGTCAACAAAATGTTATTAATTTCTCTGTACCTTTTAATATTGGCTCTACATTTTCATTTACCTGCATTTGGGTTTCTTTTAATTTGTTTATATTATTTGTTTACTCTTCGCTTCACGCTTATTTGAGTGCTGCCAAATGGCAATATTTTCATGGTGAGGCTTCTGTCAATCCGCATGGATAATCTTTTGCATATTTTGTTATGTACCACAAGCTTTGTGTGGCGGGAAAAATGAGTAATTTGTGTTGGAGGCTGTTTACACGCCGGACATGGGGATATTTTTCAAATACTCGGGTGGATAGATATACGAGTTTCAATTTAATTAATTAACAGGATAATTTGTATTTATTTGTCAGTTTTCAGTGTTAATGAGCACTTAACTCGATATTCTTGGAATTTAGAAATTTCCTGAGGTCGGGTATGCCTGCCTTCCTTCTCACTTTGGGTGGAGACCAACTCCCTCGCAATTGGGTAGGAGTGCATTTCTATTTTCGGTACTGTGAATTGTTTACTATTAGCATACAAATTACGAGTATTCACTCAAATACTACATCCGTCTCATAAAAAACTATTCATATCGACTAATCTTATGGATTAAGAAATGTGAGTTAATATGGTTGGAAATATAAAATTTATATTTAATAATTCTCTAATATAACATTATTCAAGACTAATTTAATTTAATGCACTACAAATTTATTTTATTTATTATTTTTTTTGAAAGTACAATTTCAAATTACAAATCTACATCATAGCAGTACAAATGCATATATATATTTATCCTACTAAAATATAACGCCAAGAAAATCAACAATACAAACCCACATATAGTGGGAATATACACTACAATAAAATATAGAAAATATCCTACATAAAGGAATCGAACATGGGACTTCTAGGTCTCAATACCTCAGCATAGCCCCCTAACCAAATAGGTCAGGTCTTAATGGTGTACTACAAAGTGTGCTCTTCCGATCTTAGTTGGACTAAAGGCATATTTGAAAAAGAAATTAATTGTTCAACCTCGTAATAAGTAGACTAGAATGTGTAATAAATAAAAATAGAAATTGCGCATATTTTTATAGGATGGAGGGAGTACTCTACTAAAGACGCGTTTCTATTTCTAGTATTGTGAATTATTTACTAATACCATTAGAGCATCGTTGGGAGGGTGAATTGTGATAGTGATGTGGAGGAAAGAAATAGAGAGAAGATTATTTTAAATAAATACGAATGGAAAGATGTGTAGAGAAAAAAAGCAGGAAAAATAAAAAAGAGAATAGAGAAGGAGATAAATTTAAAAATAATGATAAAATAGTAATGGAAAATGTGAATGTGAAGGTGTATTTATAGACTTTACACGTGACTCGAGAGAAAAAAATGAAAAGTGTAAATGAGAGAAAAGTGATTAAAAAAAAATGAAAATAAATAAAATTACAGAACTCACGATTTTTTTAGTATCTTCCTCTCTCATGCAGTGGCGGAGCGACCGGGGGGCGTGGGCCTGCAAAATCAGTCGCCGGACCAGTACTCGCCCCTGCAACAATTTCTGAAGTTGAAAATATTTCCCTAAAAATTGCAGCAGTTAAAGTTTTGATTGAGACGATTGTGGCCGATTTTAGAGTTTGGGAAGAAGAAGAACACTGCAATGAACGTTGATTCTTTTTCTTCCTTGTAACAATGGAGCTTTTTGGGCTGATTGATCTTGGCCGGAGATGTTAGATGTAGAAGATGAAGACAGGAAAAAGGAATTCACGCGCATTCCAATGAAAAGGGGTATCCACACGCTTTTTCAGTAAAAATACTACACTTTGGTGAGCCCCAAAATGGGGACAAAGACAGGAGAAATGGGGTGTTCAGAACTCTTGGAAAAAGCGTATGTTCACTTGCTTTTAATCTTTAAGTTAAACTCTAGCTAATTATGTGTTGGCTAGATTAATAAAATGTATTTTCTTTTTTTTTCTTTTTTTTTTTGCAAACATAAAATGTATTTTCTTCATTTCTATTAATTATAGATTTTTTTACGTGTTTATACATTTATATATTTGCACAGTTTAAATACATACTGTAATTATATTTATATGTGTATGTCAATTTAAAAAGGATTCTTCAATGCTTAATATACCTTGAAACTAAATAAGTATTAATTAAAATTTCTCAAATTAAAAAAAAAAATCGAACATTTTATTTTAAAATTAGTAATAATTTGACATATTATGATATTAATTTGCATTTATATATAGAGCATTTTATATATAGATACACTAATCTTTCAAATTATTTATATATGGTCAATAGTCATCATATGATATTTCATATTAATCTATGCAAAATATAATTAATCCACTTTCATTTTCTCTATTTAAGACGTAACAATTAATATCCTTAATATATGTTAATTCACTTTATCTAATTGAATGATCAATTTAATATCCAAAATTTTATTTTACATTTAAGTTCATATCTCTCGAATTTAGATTTGAGTTGTAAGTGCTATTTATATATTTAAACTGCTTAAATTTAGAACCAATATGAACGATAACAAATGAAACTTATATCTTTGATATAAATTTGAAGTCTCAATACCATATTTATAATTTTACGCATTTCAAGTTAATTAAAAGTTTAACAGTTTATGCTATAATTAAAAAAAAAAAATTGGTTTGAGTGAGTTAATCTATAAATCCTTTGTCTTCTTACATAAAATTTTGAAAACTTTTTTTCTGACTGGGAAGGGCTGAAGTCATCCCTATTTTTATATTTACTCAACAAGTCGAAGAAAATAGATATACAATAAATAGTTTGTTCTCCCTATGAAGTATTAATGACATTTTTCTACTATGCTAAGCTATCGAACAAAAGTCCATCGTAACGTCAGATAAGTAGCTAGCAGTCGCCCCTGCAAGATTGAATTTCTGGCTCCGCCACTGCTCTCATGCAATGGACATTGTCCATAAAAATGAGTATTGGAGATGCTTTTAGTTAACGAGTATGCACTTAATACTCGTATCTAGTCAGTGTATCATGCCCCAATCTTTCTCTGGTTGCAGGGTGTGTCCCCTCCTTGGAGAGGCTGACCCAAAGGAGTGCCCGACTCCTTTCCTCTATGAGCAGGGGAGTGGTACTGCCATGAGTGCGTGCAATCCGGTTCTTATACTAACGCCGTCAGACGGGCACATGTCAAGAAAAGGCGCTCTCCACATACATGAAACCAGAGATGGCGGCATATTGACAGGAGATCAAAATCATGCCTGCACAAAATGCAGAATTCTTATATTTTTTGAATATTGAAAAACATTATCGTCAAAGATAATGCGTGGTTCTCTATCGTGGAATTATCTCAACATGGCCAACTTCATCTCCTTTATACACTTCTAGCCTATTAACTTCTTGTGCACTGGCCAACACTTGATCACACTTTATGTTTTTTAAGAACCGTGATCATATCACTTGCCTTCCCAGTGCTGCAGTGGTGCAGGCACAACAAATGGCTTTGGGATGGTATCAATCTCCAATTTAGCATAATTCCCCAATTTAGTATAATTCCTTCGTTTACAGAGTCTAATATAATGCCCACCACTAGGATGGCTTTGATCTCAACTTCTACAATATCATCTAAAAAACGAGAATCATCGCCTACCCGATGGCCCTAGCATGGATTTGTGTTTACAACAATTAAATAATATAATTAAATAATTTACAACAACTATTATTATCATCATCATCATCATCATCATCATCATCATCTTGCTTACAAAATAAGGTTTTCTTCTCCATATACAAAATATCCTATATGATATGCCAATCTGCATTTCAGATAATTTAATTTTTGTGAATGGTCTTCTTCTATTTCAATCTTATTAGTCTCAATCCCAATTTCAAAAAAATTATACTAATTTACAAGTTTCTAATAGGCTTAATTACAGAAATAGCCCCTAACCTTTGCCTTCGCTTTGCAATGGCTCCCAACCTTCTAATTTTGCACTGGTCACCCCTAACATTTGCTTATTCCTTGAGAGATGGCCCTTGCCACCCAATCTGTCCAAATTCCACGTTAAAATGATGCATGGTCTACACAAGACTATTTCGAATAGTTTGGAATATATTGGGTTTTCATTGTTGTGTTACAAGCTTTCTACATGTCTTAAATATGAACTAGCCTAAACATTCTTTTTCTAGTTTCAAGTATTCTTTACATGTTAAGGTTGTGACTCTTGGAAATATTTTTAGATTTTTGTTGGGTATTTGTTTTATTGAGAAATCGACTCACATAAATTATCCAAACATAGTACATTTGTTAAATAGAATAAATTGAGAAATTACTGGACGGATCCAACAAGTGGGAAACCTTCTATCCATGTTTCTGTTTATTTAAGATGTCTTAAGCTCGTTAAGATTTCCACACTAATAGAAACCATGCTGCATTTCTTAAGAGAGAATGTAGACTTTTCTGTTTTGACAGGTAATGATAAACAATAAAACATCTTAATAATTTAATAGACACATATGCCCCTGGAGTTGAGAAGATTGTGAGCAATGCATTACTTTAGTAGCGAATTTGGATGGAATTGGACGGCAAGGGCCATCTCCAAAGGAATCAGCAAACGATATGGGTGTTCAATGCAAAAATGAAAGGTTAGGGGCCATTTGCAAAGCAAAGGCAAAGGGCTTAGGGGCCATTTGCGTAATTAAGCCATTTCTAGTGCCTGGGATTATTGGATTTGGTGGAGAAATGGAGACATATTAAGTGGAAGGTATATATTTATTTTTTATTGCAGCATATCATGCAACTAGTACCATAAGGGAACCAACTACTCCTTTTAGAAAATTAAGTAATGATACGCAACTTTCTATTAGTTTATAGGTTAACATTTTTACATTCCGAAAATTTAAATCTCAAACAACCATAATTCTTTAATTGATAGTTTTGTACTTCAATTTCTCTTCATAAAATACCTTAATTTTTGTTAATCAGTAAACTAACTCGTAAACTAATAGATAGTGTCATACATCTAGTGCCTTATCATTTGTCGGTAAACTAATACTCTATATATACCTCTTCATTTGTTAATTATTTCACCTTTATAGTGTTAGGAACTAAGGTTCATAAGGAATTGAGGTTCCATCCTGAAAGGTTAACCTGTCAGGTGGAGTAGCCCAATTCCTTATAAATTCATCACTTTTCCTATGTTTAATCGATGTGGGATTTGTTCGCACATTTTTTCCCAACAATCGGAACTTCTTTGAACGGAGAACCACATGATCTTGACCCCTCTTCAATTAATAGTTCATCCATCTTTTCTTTGCTCTTTTAAGGCCCAAACCATCCACTACAGGCGTTACCGCCTTACATGGATACAACCGCCTTTTCCAAGACACAATCTATTGCGTCCGTCACCTCCTTACGTAGACAATGCCGCCTTGAGAACCGCCCATGGATTTTTCTGACCATCACGATTCAACTTTGGGGCCCACTTCCTTCGTTCGCCACTAGCTGGAGTTATGGACACACACTCAATGGTTAAGTCTAGGTCTGTCTCTGATACCACTGTTAGGAACTATGGTTCCATAAGGAATTGGGGTTTCATCTCAAAAAATTAACATGTCAGGTGGAGTAGCCATATTTCTTATAAACCCATCACTTTTCCTATGTTTAACCGATGTGGGATTCGTTCGCACCTTTTTTCCCAACATATAGTATAGTTTTTTTTTTCACGCTCAATTTCATCTTAATAGTATTATTTCATGGAATAGATAACGATGTATATTAAATAAGGATATAAAAAGGAAAATTAAGATTCCAACTACTTTCACAATAAAGGAATTGACCTATAAATTGAGACGGACGAAAACAAACAGGTCTTGGTAGGATTGGGAGTTAGGAAGGTTTATGATTAGTCTAAAAATTTTTCATACTAATAATTTAATAATAATAGTGCTTTGGGACGGGGAGGGCAAAAGCGTCCTAACAAGTTGTCCAACAACAAATTGGTAGCCGAAACGCAAGAGGATGAATGAAGAATGAATGAGTCCCAGTTGGGGAGAAAAACACGAAAGAACGAAAGGAAAAAAGAGAGAATGAATGATCGGTTCATAAAGGAAGAGAGCTAAGAAGGCGGAGGAGTCGAAAAAGGGGAATGGAATTCATAACGACTCCCGTTAAAAGCAGCCGAAAATTTATCTGATAATCTTTTGTGATCACAATTTTTCAGCTTCTCCCTTCTTTAAACCCACTTTATTTATTGACTGACGTCTCATCTCAACTCTCGTATCTTTTCTTTGTGGGTTTTTACAGTAATAATAATAATAATTTTGAAATATCAGAAAATCGTAGTTTGAAGATTTTGATTTCTGCAGATTTGGGGATTAATACGATTGGCTTTGCTGTTGAACATGGTCGCCTGAGTTTGGGCCTCCGAGTGGCGGAGGCGTCCATGTTTAACAACAAAGCCAATCGTCTTGTTTCATTCGTAGTTTGGAGATTTTGATTTCTGCAGATTTGGGGATTATTTGATTGATTCTAGCTGTGGCCGAAGATGGAGTCCGCCATCTGATGCAAGTCCGCCATCTGACGCTCCATCTTCTGCTGCAGCCAGAATCACTAATAATAAAGCCAATCGCCTTGTGTCATTGAAGGTTGATTTATAATATCTTTCGATTAATTTATATCATTGGCATAGTAATCTGCATGCATGCACTGTTCTGTTCTTAATGACTTAATTAGATTTGGCCCTATGAATTTTATTGAGTCTCTTGCCCTAAATTCTTCAGTTCTGGGATTCTGATTTTTACGCTACTCATGAAGTGATAGTTTTAACTATTATTATTTTGATTTTCTTGACATAATAATGAATGAATAAAATAAGTTTGGTTTCTAGTAGTTAAATTTCGATGAAATTAATTACTTTTCACGTGTGTGCTTTTAATTTAATCCGTGAACATTGTCTTCGTTTATCACAATCATCTAACTTTTTGGTGTTCGTTTGGTATTTAATGAGCCTTACCGGGATATTGCCATATGGTACAGTAGTGTATATCGTACAAGCAGTTAAAAATCCTTTTTTTTTTTTTTCTGGTGGGGAATTTTAACTTCATGAATTTTCAGTTTCGGGATGTAGTTTACAGGATTAAAGCCAGACATGAAGGGCCTGTATGAAGAAATCAAAATCAGAAGATAAAATAATCTTGAAGGGTGTATCAGGTATAGCAAAAATTCCTGGAGAAGGACTCAGGTATAGTATTTCCTGGAGAATTGTTAGCCATGCTAGGACCATCTGGTAGTGGAAAAACAACTCTGCTGAGAGGAAAAGGTTAATCACGCAGAAGGATTCTCGTGGTAGTGGTTTTGTGTAATAAATGAAGAATGGATTTTGGAAGAGCTAAAGTTGGGAACTGTTTGGAGATGGAAAGTGATTTTAAATATGTTTAATTTAATAGATCTTTGCCATCAGATTAAATAAAATGAACGGCCGTCACGGATATTAGTCAAAGGTGGAAGCCTCTTCAAGAACCAAGACTTTACGACCACTCCATCCATCTAATGTATCCATTGTCATTTTGTTCATAAATGGAAAGTACTTTTTCAGGCCATCAACCTAAAGAGGATCTGCGATCAGTCGACGAAGTCTCTTGTACGCTTTTCCAGTTTGTTGAAGCAAGCTTGTTGGCCCAAGTACCTGCTTGCCTGTGTAAAAGAGATTCAAGCTCACTATCCCTTCTTTACCTGTTAACAGTATCTTGCAGCTTCTCTCCCACTCATGAAGATTGTGTATCTTCCCAATACATAGCTCTTAAAACACCTTCCCAAACCTAAAACAGATGAAAAAACATTGAGATTAAGGTATGTTAATGTTACTTTCCTAATTATGGATACTAATCAATGATTTGGTTTGAATAAGTACTTTTGTTGTCTCTTCTGCATGAAACTCTACATGCCAGTTGGACTTGAGAACTCGGAGAGGAACTAGAAACTCTCCCCTACGTTGGGCCAACCTAAACTGCCCGGACTTCTTTCCACTGCCTTAGGAGAAGCGGAGCAACAAGGCTGAAAACACGGAAATCAATACCAGTGCTATGAGCATTATTATTGACATACCTAATTCACCACCAAGTTAATTTAAAATTGAAGAAACTAATCTGCGCAAGTGATTCTTGGAATTTCTTTCAAGCCCTGGATTCTTATATATCAGATAATGTAACGGCATTTCTCAACTTCTTTTTTTCCCCCTTTTTTTCAAATTTCACAAAGTTCACTTCACAAATAGATCCAACTGTTTGTCCTTGTCAATGATTCTTGGTTTGCCGGCGACAAGAACATGTTTTATGGCATTGGATCAAGCGATAATTTGTATTGATATGAATATTTTTGTATGTAGGGTAAGCTAATTTGTATATATTCCAGACCACACAGCACAGAGCACGCTCCATGGTTGAAGAAGTTGAGCACTGTTGTATATGTTCTAGACATGCACTTCGAGTCAAATTTATAACTTCAGGAAAGCAACCAGTTTGAGAAGTAAAACAGAAAGTATTGTAGAAAAAATTTAGCCATCTATAGGGAAAAAAAATTTGTGTCCAGTTTGTGCAATTTACAAAGCCCTACTGAATTACACGCATACATTCATCTACAGCATCTCTCATAAATAACTTCGTAACTTTACATACTGATGATTGGTCTGACTTCACCAGCTATGGAGTTGTCAAGAATCATCAAAGCCTCTAATTAAAAGTTGAATGAGGCACACGAAGCTGCTGGTTATCACTTTGGTCGAAAATTTGTTGCTGGGAAGAAAATTATGAATGCAGCCCTTTGTTTCCATTGGTACCCCGAATCTGGCTGGCTGTTATCTTGAGCTGCTGGAGTTCTTCCCTCAATGCTTGGCTCAAAGCTGAAATTTGCAGATGTTTGTGGGGTGTTAAAATGACAACCACAAGAACATTGATTATTTTCGTTAACGGGGACAATATTAGAATTGGGTGACAACAGGTCCTGCTTGGACAGATCGGAAGAGCGTCGTGTCCTACTCTAATAATACCTTGTTCAACCACCTCACTTTAAGAGGGGGGGGGGAACAAATCTGAAACTCCAAAGGTTCTTACACTGTTCCCTTTCTCCTATGTAGTTGATGACATAAATGAGATAGGAAATCTTAGATACCTTCTCTGAGATGAGCTTGTTGCTCCAAAGCATGCAACTTTAGTTTGAGTTCCCTGTTCTCAACTGCTAACCCTGTTGCTTCTCTCTGCATCATGTGAAATGATTCATGAGCCAATAACAAAATACTATTTGCATTGATACCGAGATGTTGGGTTACTTCTACCTTGAGTCCTTTTCCAAAAACTTCCTACCACATGTACCACGTGTATTTAAATATACATGACATTTATAAAATATATGTGACGTGAACCGCCACTCAGGGGTGGGAAGTTTTGTTCCGGGAGGTTTTTGAAAATTTTTCACTTCTACCAATTGATAGAAAGATTATGAATAATGTGATTGCTTCAGCTTCCGATCTTGCAACTGTGTTATCCTATCAGATAATGTGGTTGCTTCAGATTGTAGTGTCTGAACTTTGCTCCCCAGCTCATTTGTGTATCGTATCTTTCTTTCTTTTGATCGGGCAGCAGACAGTCTGTTTGCAAGAATTCTACGAGGAAACAAAAAACAGTAGACGAAGTCAATCCTTGAACTTTTCAGGAGGCAATTTTGAATCTTATGAAATTCGAACCTTTTGGCTCTCTTAGGATCAACCAAGGCAACTTCTGCAAATCTATCAGCTGCCATAGCCTTCTTCTCACTCGGATACACCTCGAACGAACTCGCACTTGAGTACCCATCCACGGAATTGCTGCGTCTGTGTCTCGCGCTACGCTCCACCGCCTCCGTCACCGGCGGCTCCTCGAACTCGAGACCCTCGAAGAAATCAGCGTCCACCGATTGGCTCTGGAAATAGGAAACGTGGTTTATCGGCTGGGCCGAGTGGAAAGTGTCGAGGCTGAGATCGTCGAGGGAGAAACCGTCAGGTAAGCTCAAGAAAGTTTCGGAGTGGGACCTCCGGTGGTGGCTCGGGTTGTTCCGGCTCTCCTGTATGGGCTCGCCGGCGTATTTTTGTTCCATGGTGTTGAAATATCTGATCAAAGGAGTTGAAGAAAGGTGAAAAAAGAAGTCGTTGGAACGCACGTTGCCGGTATAAGCGACCGCCATGTGACCACTGGAGATTTATTTACATCTCTTTGTTTATTACAGCCAATTATTGCCGTACATGTGACTTTAGCAGAGTAGGACGCCTGAATTTTTGACCGTGCTAAAGATAAGTATCTTAAAATAAAAAATTGTTAACCATGTGTAGTATGTCGGTGCACAACATTTAAAATTTCTCTCGTTGAAAATTTTCTACCACCAATTTTCATCTACTGATCCACCGATTAGTCAATTCAAGGTTGTAGCCTCATAGGTGAGTAGCCCCCTTCCACTCCCACTGCAGAGTCTCGTTCTGACGCTTGATGTATAGTATGTTATGATACCATATAAATTATGTAGCATGCATACTCACTCTCTACATACACACCACATAGTCCAAATAGTATTATAACGTACCATATATTAGGCGCTAGATCAACTTCATCCCACCACTGCTATCCCTACAAGTCATGAAGTTTCAACTCACCTTCAATTATTTTCTAATCACGCCCTAAGTGTCATTTGTTGAATTTAAAAGACCCATATCCTTCCCTTCAAAAAATAAAAAATAAAAATAAAAATAAAAAAATAAAAAAAAGACCCATCCTCATCAATAAATTGCTCTATAAATAGCCATTCCCTCGGTTTGGCTTTAGAAACCGGTCCTGGTTCTTTACGGAGTCTAGTATCTAATCACAGACTGATACCTCAAATGACATATATCACATAACATCTTATTGGAAACCGAGCTCCATAAGAAACCCGACCCTCATTCCCTAAAAATTTCGGTCATTCCCCTGGTGCCAAGAGGGCTCTTTATCCTATACATCTCTACATTTTTTTTTGGGTACTTATACATCTCTACATTTTGTTTTTATGCGAAATGGATTACCACATAACAAGTGTCATACACTAGTCTTAATGTCAAGTAACAATAACCTTATTTTAACCTAGATTATTAAGACAGGTGGCTCAATTTCTCGAGCAACAATAAGAAAGGCTAATTGACACTAAATGTCCTCACTTTTCATTGGTTTTGTGCAAAACATCACTACCTATTCATTTTTTGTATTGGTTATCCTCAAAATGACATTTCTTTGCAAAAAACATATATGTCGTCAAAATTAACTCCCAAAATCTATTAACTAATGTTTAGAAACTAATATTTACAAGTATTTTTTCAAGTGTCTTTTCCTGCAAAAAAAAAAAATTAAAAATAGACAACTGCCCAGTGTTAGAATCCGCAATTGCCCAATTATGCAATACTTGATTTTGCAATAAAATGAAAAAAATACAAAAAATAAAAAAAATACAACTGTCCAATTATGCAAATATTTGATTTTGCAATAAAATGAAAAAAAATACAAAAAATAAAAAAAAATGCAACTGTCCAATTATGCAATACTTGATTTTGCAATAAAATGAAAAATAAAAAAAAACGTTTGAATCATATATGAACATATGTTTCTTTACGTACAACTTTGCATAAAAATAAGCTTTTATGAAAAATAAATTATATACACAACTCTATTCAAAAGCCTCTCAACACGCAATTTGTAAAACATGTATTACGTTGAAGAAAAATGTCAGAAGGAGAATTATATTCTCACCACGAATCAAGTAAATTTTTAATCATTACACAACACTACATTTACCTTATTAACTCATATTTTAAAAAGTAATAAAAATAATAAAAAAATAAAGAAAAAGAAATTTTTTTTGGTCGCCGAGTTTTAAAAAACGCGAAAAGAAATATCTTTTTTTTTTAACGCCGTCCAATGCGGGTGCATCTCAAAAACTGGTGCGGCCGCCCTCGGCTTCTAGAATATTTTTTTTAAAATATAAAGAAAATCATGAAACCTCCTTTTCCCCACTTAAGACCTCAAAAATTAAACATGCAATGTTAAATTAAAGATAAAAATGACAAAATACACATTATACTGCTTTTCGTTTTTTTCGTGTTAAAGCAAGGAAATAAACTTGCTGTTAAGGGTGAACACAGTTCGGTTCAGACAGTTTTTTATTTATTTTTAAACTAAACCATTGAATTCAGTTTGGAGAAATTGTAAACCAAACCAAACCATTTAATTTTTCAAACCAAGCCAAACTAAACCTAATTTTTCAATTCGGTTCGGTTTTAAACCACGGTTTGTCTGTCGATGTAATGAAAATAGACTCAAAACATGATAGTTTTATGCATATAAATATTCTATTATACTAATATGCTTTTTGAATACTAATACCAATGTCGAACTCATCAAAAGTTAGTAAATTTTACTAATTTAATATACATTTCATTATTTATATTTTTACTAAATATAACTAATCAAATGTAACAGATAAAAAAAGCCCAAATAATACATACACTTCAAATGAGATATTATCAGAATATGTTTATGGAAGTATTATTTTGTTCAAGCATCTAAATATCAAAATTTGAGAAAAATATAATCAATTAACTACTATATATTATTTCTCTAGAAATTTTTTTAAGGGTATTAATTAAATTAGTCAAAAATTAGCTTATTAAATTACTAAAATGAACCAATTATCACAAGAAATTCCTCATTAGAGTACCAAACTCAGTCAACGAATTTGACAATCATAAATGAATTAAGTCATTTGATATTTTTTCTCATATTACTTACACATTAATAATTTCTAAATTACCAAACCAATCCAAACCATTTTCACGGATTGGTTCAGTTTTTCGGTTTGGCGGTTTATTTGTTCAGCCCTACTTGCTGTGTTCATTTTGCCTCTTTGGATTCTCTTTGCAAAAATTTACATGGAGAGCATTCTTTCATGTTGCCTGTGTAATATTAACTTATGTATTATACTAGCCCGTGGATGCTTGTTGAAGTTAGATGCATGAAGTGATAATCAAATTTTTCGCCAACTATTGCTACCAGCAGCAATATTAACTAAAGTTCCATTTTTTACGATTTTCGTTTTAAGTAAAAAGAAATAACTCATTATATAGTATATAGCAAAAAAGTGCAATTTCATTCAATTAAAAGACAAGCCTAACATCCATTAAGTGCCAAAAGGGAAACAAGATACTGAATCCTAAAGAGGAAGAGGAAAAGCTACATAGTATAATCATTCATATTTGACAAATAATAGAAAATACAAAAGAATATTTATAAATTATAGAGGACTTATATCAATAGTCTCCTGTGTAGCAACATCCAAACCAATTATCTTTTTAAATGCCTCAATCGGTGCTTTGTATGGATTTTCCCATCTAGTTGCAATTTCATCTCAATACTTGTACCAATTAAGTGCCACAGGTGGAATTGGACAATTGGATCTCATGTTCACCTACACAAGGGAATAAAAAGGAAAAAGAAAAAAACTAGATTAAATGTTTAAGACGATTAATTAGAGGTTTATCATTGAAATGAAATACCTGTACGAAATGGTTGCCGTTTACAAAACCCAGTGAAATGATCTTATGAGCCCATAAGGAAGGAGGTGAAGAATACAATGGTAAGAATGTCAACCACTGTAGAGATGATAAAAGGGCGAGTACAACACCATATTGAGAAGCTATTAAATGACCCATATCAGGCATTACCATCCATCGATCAAATGGGGCACCAGTTGTAATATCCTGCGAAAATTTAACCCTCGAGCTATGCGACTATTATTTTCACGATGACGGAATAATTGCCTCAATTGTGTTTCAAAGTTAAAAGATTATTACTCAATTGACGCTAAAGAAAGAATTTGGTCCCTAATTGACATAAACCATAGTATAATGACTAAATTACAAGACGATACAAAGTATAACGACTTCGCGAGTAATAAACGAGCGAACCTCATTGCGCTACATCACATATGTGCCACATCCCTGCCACATCGCGCCAAGTGTCGTAACATGATTGATGGAACCCAAATATGATTCAAACATAGTTAAATTTCAACAATTATAAATAGGGGATTGGATTGAAACATTTTTCAAAGCTTTCCAAACTTTTCCTCCTATCTTCCATCTATCCAAAACAGAGCAAGTTCGTCCACAATTATGGCGGGGAAGAAAACGCCAATAAAAACTCACCAAATAGCCTATTTGTCTTTTAAAAATGGTTCTATACCATGTATAGAAAGGTCATAGTTTGAAAAATAGCTTTAATTGAGGAATATCAAGGCTTTAATGACACTTTTCCACTTGGGATTATTCGAGAAATCTTTAAAGTGAGTAACACGTGCCTTGGCTCTCCTTCCTCGAAACTCATGCGTTCCTTAATTCTCTTTGGTATTTGATAATACGTAATTGCTTCCTATGCTCCTATTGTATTGTTTTGACATTTGATATCTAAGTGTACACACTTGTTTTTGGATAAATGATTGTCCCTTGCTTTTGGGCATTGCTAGTGGCGCTGTCTACCCGTTTGCTTCGCTTTGCTTTGTGATACTATGGCCTTGCTGCGTGGTCTTGGCCATCTTGAATTGTTATTGAATCTTTGTGTATTGCGCTTACGGGTAGGGGCTAAGCTAGTGGTGGCCCAACTTGTGCTTATCATAGGCTTCCTTGTGATATTATGGCCTTCTTTCATTCCATCATGAGCCAATGCATGTCGTTATTCACTGAGTACTTTGTACTCACCCCTCATCTTCTACAACGCTGTAGGTATTGAACTTGTGGCAGGATCGTCCCAAGGATAGAGAAGATACATGTATGTGATAGAGATTTTGGCACGTAGCCGAGGTTTTGTTGTGGGTAGCCCACAATACATTTAATTATTAGAGTGCGCAGCAAAAGCATTTCAATAATTTTGAGTTGTATTTGTAAGGTCTCGTCCTCGATTTTGAATGGAGATATATATTTAAATACTTCCTCTATTGTTGAAAATTGGAGGCGTGACACCAGCACTAAAATATTTCAAAATATATAACAACTCATTTACCCTTTCAAGGATCCGTACAACTTTTTGTAAGTATGCAAATTAGAATTCAACTCTTCCATAAGGTCACATCGAATCTTAGGCCAAGCTTCTTCTCCCAAGTCAAGTGAACTAGCCACAGCTCGAAAACCACAATTACCATCCGACTCAATGTCAACAATATTAAATATGTACTCCTTTACTTTTTCATGGAAAAAATTTGACAATATACCGTCAGCCTGCATACTACTATGCCGAACTTTCAATTTCACTCGTCTTGGAACTTTAATAGATCCTGTTGTGTTAGAAAAATTTTTATCCTCACGTGACCCAACTATTTCAAAATACGAAGGGTCTCTTTGGTTGAAGTGTCAACCTTAGATTTTGGCCGCCCTTTAGTTTTGACCTTCGCAACCAGCGGCGCCAAAGATGTAGTGGACGGTTCACATATTTCACGCAGCTTCATTTTAAACATTAGTTTATCTGCATCATTGTAATTATTGAATAGTCTTTTGATATTCTCCAATTCAACTGCTACATTCAACCCTAAAGAAACCTTACTACATGGAACCAACGTGTCTAGTTTTCTCCAAGATGGGTGAATAACAGATAATGGAATTGGACTACTTGTACATATGTATTCTAAAATCATACAAGCACATGGCAGACCATGTGTGGACCCAAGAATACAAAGACACGTTTTTGTCCAACCCAATGTTTTGTGCTAGCTTGGACTCTTTATAAATAATATTCATTGCATTCTTGGATACAAAGCATGTTGAACCGTGTGCTCTTCCGATCTTTGCTCAAACGATGCATTTACCTCTGTAAATTGCAATTCTATGAGATAATGCATTACTCTCCATGAACTTTCAAAGTCTCCCTGTGGCGATCCAAGATGTCTTTTCATTTTAGAATGTGCACTCTCAACCCTGTGAATGTTAGTACAAGCAAAAAAGAAAATATTTTTTATTTAGTGAACATACTGCTAATAATTTACGTATTCAACTATTAGAAACTTGCAAAACACATGGATGACAAATATATATATATATATATATAGACACACACACACGGTTTACCTATTCGTCGTAACCTTTCTAAAGTGCATAATTTTATTAGTCCAACTAGCAAATTTTTCTTTGTATTTACTCAACCAAGATTCTTCGATATATTCCAATGCCTTTGGCAACTCTTTATATTCAAGTAATAAGTTCTCTAGATGATGTTCATATATCTCTTCCATGGTAGATGAAACAAATAAGCTCCAACTGTCGCATAATTTTTCCCATACTTCTTTTAACTCAAAAACTTTCTTAATATTAGAAGAATTATTTTTTGATATATGTCATATGTGTAACAGATTTCTGGTATTGGGGAACACATTTTGAATTGCATTAATAAGAGCCAACTCTCTATCAGTTACAATAACATGTGACATGGCTTTTGGGTTCATCAATGTCTTCAACTTTTCAAGTGCCCAAGTATATTTTAACTTTTGCTCAGACTCGACGAACGCAAAAACAACAAAAAACGTCATTTGAGTAGACGTCACCCCAACAATCTCAAAAAGAGGAAGTCGATACCTGTTGGTCTTGTAAGTATAATCCATTATAAGCACGTGTGGGAATGCATGTAATATATCCACAGATCTCGGGTGAGCAAAGAAAAGATCTTTAACTTCATCTGTTTTTGCATCAGATATCTGCCACTCAATACAATTGTGTTCTCTCAACTTGCCTGTTAGTACAAATATTTTTGTATTTAATTGGCATTCCTAATTTTTACCATGTGTCAAACTTTTTGTGACTTATTTTGCATGAATTGTTTAACATGTTATATTTTCGTGAGCATGCAAATTATGATTCTTGGCTGAAAAGGAAGGTTGGGACGTGTGTACCTTACTTGAGGCTCAAGAGTTTTATTTAACATGCAAGTTTCAAAGTTTCCTAGTCTAACTTATTCACTAGTTACTTTATTTGAATTAGGTTAAACTTCTTGCATGATGAGTTCTACTAGAATTAGGAAAGTTTTATATCTATGATATAATCGAATTCTAACCTTTCTTATGTTCTATTTCCATTTCCATATGGATTCGGTCTCTTGTCTTGCACAAGAATTAAAAGACTATCCTATTTATTCTTCTTGAAGGTCGAACGAAAGAGAGATGAGTTGAGAGAGAATTGTTTGCAATATTTTTGAGAGCTCGACCTCAAGGAGAAAAAAAATACACAGCCATAACCCGCGAGTTCTACACTTGCATTCGGAATTCAATGTCTTAATTTGTGTTTGTTTGGCAAAACCCTACATAATGCATTGATTGGAGATCATACATGTGCAAGGGACTATCCACACAAGATTGAAGAGTGATATGAGTTCTTGTTTCCCACGATAAGTCCAGATGGATTCTAGGAGGCTTGATGTACATTCCCGTGTGAGCGTAATAGCAAGAGGACAAGAGCAGCGCATGTTGCCACATGTCAAAAGGTGTAAAGAAGGGAATTTCTTTTATAAGTTTTTCCTTTTGAATGTTTAGTGTATATTGCGATATCACTAAGTCTCTCAAGTTGTACTAAGCTCTTATTTGTGTTAGTGGATTATTTGTCCCGTGACAAGGGTGCTCGCAGTTTTCCCAATTGGGTTTCTGCGTTAACAATTCTGGTGTTATTTATATTCTGCATACATAGTCGCTCAGGAGCCACTATATTCCTATAGCTATTAGGCATACATGAAAGGCACTTTTTTAATCCTCATATTCACATTCTACTGAAGATTTAGGTGGTGGAGTTTGCTGATGATTGAAGATGTAGAGTTGTTGGAGTCGGCCATGAGCGAGGTTCTGTTGATACGGTTTCTTAAATGGACTTTGGCTAGGCATTTTCTGTTGTTTTGGTTCCCCTTATTATGTTTCAATCTGTCTTTGTATTTTTTGTTTTTAGGTGTTAGATCTAGTGGCTCCTGAGTCTCACTGGCGATGACATGCCAGAAACTTTGTAATCTTTGATCAATTAATGAAATGATGGATTTAGTTAAAAAAAATCATCACTTTTTCGCCAAAAAAAAATACATACCCGAGCTAGACATATCTAGGTCGCGTTACACTTTACAACAAATTAACTGTTAAGTAGCTAGGCAAGATACATCTTGATTAAAGTCTAAATAACCACTGTATTCACAGTTGGTATCAGAGCGGGTTCACTTAAGTTATTAGTAAGATCAGGTTCAACTAGATATGGATACATTTTCTATTATACCACCTATTCTAGACGGGTCTAATTATGCTTATTGGAAAGTTCGCATGCAAACTTATATTCAGTCTATTGATAATAGGGCTTGGACTTCTATTTATACTGGTTACATAGCACCCACTGTCACTGCTGCAGATGGTACTGTTTCTGTTAAGCCTGATGCTCAATTTACTGCTGAAGAAAACACTACATATGGATGGAATTCTAAAGCTTTAAATGCTATTTTTTCCTTTATAGATCAAAGTCAGTTTAACCTTGTTACTAATTGTAGGACTGCTAAGGAAGCTTGGGATACTCTTCAAATTGCTAATGAAGAAACAACGACAGTCAAGTCCTCAAGGCTTCATATGCTCACTCTTGAGTTTGAGCAAATCACAATGAAGGACAATGAGAAATTCAAGGACTATTATGCAAGGTTGCGTGAAATCACCAATCAGGCATAGGCTCTAGGCAAGATGTATTCTGATCGGAAAGTTGTCAAGAAAATTCTACGATCTCTTCCAGATAGATTCCAGATGAAGGTCACTGCTATTGAAGAAAGTAAAACTTGAATGAAATGCATGTTGAAGAGCTTGTAGGATACTTGTTAACATACGAGCTGAACATGTCCAAAAGGAAAATGGAGAAGAAACCCAATATTGTATTCAAAAGCAAGGTAGAGGATTCTGAGTCAGAGAAAGATACTGATAATGAGGATAACATGGCACTCCTCACTAAGAAATTTAAAAGGTTCTTGAAGAACAAACAGCAAAGAAGTGGAAGATTCAAAAATCAGTACAAACCTCAGAAACCATATCAAAAACATAATCAGAATCAAGATAGTGAGCAACAATCATATCAACAAAAGAAGATTAGCTACAAGAGATCCAAAGGTAACACATTTGCTAAAACACAATCTGCTAGCAGAATAAGATGAAATGAATGTGAAGGTTACGGCCATATGGCAGCAGAATGTGCAAATACCCAGAAAAAGAAAGGCAAAAAGGCAATGAAAGTTACCTGGAGTGAAGATGAGGAGGACATGTATGGCTCAAGATCAGAAACGTCACCAGAAGAACAGATTACTATCCTGACAACACATATCTAGCCTCATTCCGGTTCTATGAACTGCCTCACTGCTAACACTGTAAAACCATCTTCAAGTGAGCAGTACTAAAAATCAACTGATAGCACAACAAGATAAATCTGATATGCTTCAAATCATGATGGAGTTTTTCGATGATGAAAATAAGGATATGCACAAATATATCAAAAAGGTGAGCAGATCAATCAACTAAAAACTGATCTAGAGCATGCCAATGAAATGGTTAAACAGTTGACAATAGGAGCTACAAGGTTGAATAAAGTCCTAAATTATAGAAGACCTTCAGAGGATACATCTAGACTACAATACGAAGGAAAAGGAAAAGCTGTCCAGCAGACAGTTCTCGTGAAAGAATCAGGGGAAAACTTCCAAAAAGAACCTGTACGACAAAAAAAAAATTCTGGACCTAAGTAGGATACGTCTGAATCCTCTTCGAGTAGAACTGTCCAGAAGAACCGTCTACCAAAGCAGGAACATCAGAATACCAGAAAACAACTTGTTACTGTCAGACCAATTCAGAACTCCAACATGTATGGTAAGATCAGACAGATAAGTTGTAACTTTTGTGGTGAATTTGGTCATGGTGTTTTTACTTGTCAAAAATACATTAATTTGATCAACACACATAAAGTTAAAATACCTGAAACAAAGGTAAAGCGAAACAGGTTTGGGTGAAAAAGGATGAGTACAAGAATTATGTTATTAAACTTTCTTTAAGTGCTTTAATCCCTAACACTTGGTATTTTGATAGTAGATGTTCTAAACATATGACAGGTGACTTGAATCTATTAACCAGCTTTCAAAGAGGTGAAACATGTATAGTTACATTTGGTAATGGACTTCAAGGTCACATTGAAGGATCTGGATATATCTGCATAGAAGGCTTACCCATTCTAAAAGATGTTTTATAGTCAGTGCTGTTTTCCAAAACTGAATGTAAAGTTTTTGATCTTGATCCAGATTCAAACTTGCTTAGACAAACTTTACTTAAAAAAGTTAGGTCTAGTGATAAATGTTATGTATTGAATCCAAAACTTACTTACAAAATTGCTAGCACTAACCCTTCAGAATTTTGGCACAAGAGATTAGGTCACATAAACTATTAAAGTCTACTCAGATTGACCAAAAGTGGAGCTATTAGAGGTATTCCAGAATTGAAAACCATTCCTAAAAGCATTTATGAACCATGTCAGAAAGGTAAGCAAACAAGGAATTCACACAAAGCGGGTCATCACTTATCTATCTCCAATGTACTTGAACTCATACACATGGATCTGATGGGTCCTATTCAAACTGAAAATATTGGTGGTAAGAGTTACATATATGTCTTTGTTGATGATTTTTCTAGGTATACTTGGGTTGATTTCATTAGAGAAAAGTCTGATACATTTGACAGATTTTGTGTTTTGTTCCAGAAGCTTTCAAATGAAAAATCTTATGAAGGTGTTACATTGAAAAGAATCAGAAGTGATCATGGCAAAGAGTTTGATAATCTTTATTTTTTTTATTTTTGTGATAAATATGGTGTCATGCATGAATTCTCTGCACCTAGGACCCCTGAACAAAATGGTATAGTTGAAAGGAAGAATAGAAACTTGTATGAAATGGCTAGAGTTATACTTAATAGTAAGAAATTACTTACTAAGTTATGGGCTAAAGAAATCAACACTGCATGTTACATCATTAATAGAGTAACACTTAGACATGGAACTAATCAGACTTCATATGAAATTTGGAAAGATAGAAAACTAGGTTGAGTTATTTTCATGTTTTTGGTAGTAAATGATGTATCTTGAATGATAAAGATTACCTGGGTAAATTTGATGCCAAATCTGATGAAGGAGTCTTTGTTGGATATTCTGAGAATTCTAGGCTTATAGAATTTATAATATGAGAACTCAGAATATTGTTGAGATCGGAAGAGCGTTAAAGTTGATGATACTGTTGACTACTCAATTTATTCACAGAAACCTAAAATTGAAAATCTGAAAGCCATCATAGTACAGAATCAGACTGACAAAACTGAGTCTGAACATATCCTGCCTCAGACAACCACATCAGAATAGGGAAATCCTGAGCGAGATACATCTGTCCGAGATCAAAATGAACAAACTGCAGAATTTGAATTTGAATCAGAACTTGAATCAGAACTAGAACTTACACGACCATCTACTAAAATCCAAAAGGTACGTCCAATTGAGAACATCCTATCCAGAAAAGAAGGAATGGTGACCAGAAGAAAATTTCAATAAGAATTTGGTCACATGTGCTACATTTCAACAGTTGAACCTAAAAATGTGAAGAAAGCTTTACAAGATGATAACTGGGTTCAAGCAATGCAAGAGGAATTGAATCAGTTTAAAAGGAATCAAGTTTGGGAACTAGTGCCAAAACCCTCTGATGGCAACGTTATTGGAACAAAGTAGGTCTTCAAAAATAAGTCAGATGAACAAGGTAAGATCATCAAGAATAAAGTAAGACTTGTGGCTCGAGGCTATACCCAGATGGAAGGGATAGACCTTGATGAAACATTTGCACCAGTAGTCAGACTTGAGTTAATCAAATTACTACTTGCAGTAGCATGTCATGTGGATTTCAAGCTATATCATATAGATGTGAAGAGTGCATTTTTGAATGGATTCTGAATAAAGAAGCATATGTTGAGCAACTGCCAAGATTCACTAATCCACAGTATCCTGAACATATCTCATGTTAAGAAAAGCTTTATATGGCTTAAAACAAGCTCTCAGAACTTGGTATGAAAGACTCACCACATTTTTTCTTGAGCAAGACTACAACAGATGAGGTACTGACAAAACCTTATTCATCAAACAACTGAAGAAGGAAATCTTTGTTGCTCAAATAGATGTAGATGATATTGTATTTGGATCAACATCAGAAGCCAAGATAAAGGAAAGTCAAGAAAATGCAAACAGAATTTGAAATGAGCATGGTAGGTGAACTTATATTCTTTCTGGGATTATAGGTGAAGCAGGACATAGTTGGCATCTTTCTCTCTCAGAAAAAGTATGCTACCAATCTAAAATTGTCAAAAGGATGATCAGGCAAAGCATATTGATCCTACTCTTTATCGTAGTATGATTGGAAGTTTACTCTATCTGACAGCAAACAGGCCAGACATATCTTTCAACATAGGAATATGTGCAAGATATCAGTCAGAGCTGAGAGAGACACATTTGGCTGCGGTTAAAAAGATTATCAAATACGTCAGTGGAACAATTGAATATGGCATATGGTTTTCTAAGGATAGCAATGCTAATCTTACTGGATATTCAGATGTAGATTGGGCTGGGAATGTTGATGACAGAAAGAGTACTTCAGGAGGATGTTTCTACTTGGGGAACAACCTGGTTGCCTGGATGAGCAAGAAGCAAAATTCCATTTCACTCTCTATTGCAGAAGCAGAATACATAATTGCAGAAAGCTGTTGCACATAGCTTCTTTAGATGAAACAGATGTTGAAGGACTATGGAATATCACAAGATCATACCACTATTTTCTATGATAACACAAGCGCTATAAATATTTCCAAAAATCCAGTTCAACACTCTAGGACTAAGCTTATTGATATAAGACATCATTTTATCAGAAAATTGGTTGAACAGTATGTGATTGCCTTGGAGTATGTTTAGACAGAAGAACAGCTTGCAGATCTGTTTACTAAAGTATTAGATGCATCTAGGTTTGAAGGCCTAAGAAAACAAATTGGTATTTGCATACAACCTAAATAGGCTCAACATCATAAAAGAAAAAAATTGCATCATATTGTAAATATAAAAAAAAGGTGAAAAATGAGAAAGTCTCAGAAAAACAGAAAGTTTTTATTATTTGTTTTTTTCATTTTGTTGTGTGATTTGTGTGTCATTCATGATCATGTTAACCAAATCACTTTATATTTGTACAGGATATCACTGAGATACACAGAGGAGGACGCATCCTGAAGAGATCAGTCAAAACTTGTTCTCCTAATTCTATAAAGATAAACTGTATAAAAAATGATGGAATACGTCCTATCTGCTTTGCACTATAAGAGGTATTTTGATTGAGAGTCGTAATTTTGATAGAGACCTATGGTCAGTATCTACACTCTTCGGCACGACATACGACCAATAATGTCTAAGAGACAGAGTCTGTAAGGGCAAAATCTACCAGTCAACCAATTCTTTGACTGCATGCAGCTACCTTTACCCTTAAAAGACAATGCTCAAGATTACAAAAAATAAAGCATGCTGAGGACTTAAAACTTATATTCTTTTTATAAGAATTGTTCAGATGATGATCGTTCTTCTCGTGCATTACTCATAAGTCTCAATAATTAGGTCCTCACATGGTGCAAAGTGGAATCACGATTGACCATAAAAAGATAAATTCAAAAAAAAATTCCATTCAGAAAATAAATTAAGAACAGTTCCATTGATTGAATACTTCATGGTGTGAACTTCAAAAAGGTATTTCGGAAAGTATTCAGCACTGTTAATTAAATTAATGCTGGTTCATTACATTTGCATATGTTTGCCTGTATGAATCTAGCCTAGATATATCTCGTACTTTAGTTGATCGGTCAAGCAGCATATATTTGGCTGAGCTTCCATTTGTGGCAGTTACATGTAGACCACTTGTACAATATTTTAATTCTCTAATGGGCATATTTTGAAAACCAACGTCAGAGACTTTTTAGTTTCCCTTTTATTTTCATAACATTCCCTCTTTTTCTTAACCTTAACTGAAGCTCTCTCATTCTCAAAAACTAATTGTGCTAAAATTCTCCAAACTTTCCTAGTTTCTTTGTGTTTTCTTTTCCAAACTTTCTATCACATAACTATGGCAAGAAAATCTACTGCCGAAACTGGTGCTCGAGGTAGGGAGAGAAGAGGGCGTGGCGGTCGAGGAAGTCGCACTACTAGAACACGAAAGCCAATGAAGGTCCGTCCCAATCGACGGTGAATCAGGTTGAAATTCATGCTCTTGTGCAACCACAACAAGAAATCCCACAGTTTGAGTCCGTAGATCCAAAGCCAGTACCCTTACTAGAGAAACCAGTGGAAGAAACTCCCTATCAAATAAACCCACTCTGGGTAATGATATTATTTAAGGAAGAAGTTCAAAACCCTGCTGCAGAGAAAAATTTGCCACAACCGCCGGAGCCACCGGTTATCGAACAGAAAAATCCGCCAGGACTAGATGTCGAACAACAGAAAATTCCACAAATTCCTGCTCCTGAAGTTCCACAAGATGAAGTTCTTCAAGAAGCCCCAAATATCTAGGATATTTTGCAATTGATCGCTAGGGATCACGTGAACCCTAACAATTCAAGGGAAAATCGACAGACCAGGGATGCTGATCATGTTCAGAAACAGTCAGTTGAGGAAAAACAGAGAAAATCTCCAGCAAAGGAGACAGCATATGAAGATAAACCCTCTTCATATTCTGCGGAGGAGGAGTCTAAAGGAGAAGAATCTGACAAGTCAGAATCAGGAGCATCAGAGGAGGATACATCGATTCCGAACAGAGAGCAGAAGTCAAAGAAAGTGAATGATAAATCTGAGAGTGAATATGAAGCAAAAGAGGAAGAGGAAAATTCTGAGGAATTTTCTACTGCAGATGAAGTTGAGGTATTTTCTGAGAAAGACAAGAAGAAAAGAGATGAGATTAAAAAGGGAAAACAGAAAGTTGAGGCAATAATCAGAAAAATTCCAGCTAGACATAGACCAACCAGGGTAAAGATTGGGAGTCCAAAGAAAAGGGCTCATTCTGAATCAGAATCAGAAGAGAAAACAGACTTATCGGATTAGGATTTATCTGGGGAAAACTCTTCACCAGAAGGCTCAGATGAGATCAGAACACATCCTGTCTACCAAAAGGGCTTCAGGCGCACTGAGATTCACACTGCACGAGGTTTTAAGAAATATGTGATATTTAGAAAATTTTAGTATAAAGAGAGAATCATGTTTTTTGATTTTGAGGAGTTTGGTCTAGAAGAGTTGATGAAATTCTTTAAAATTGAAAAATTATTTGACTGTCGAGGCAAAGCTAATGAAACACTGGTTAGAGAATTTCTTAGCAAATATTCCTAAAAATCTTGGTGATTCTAAGTGCTCATTTACATCTAAGATTTATGTGAGGGGAAGAATGGTCAGGTTTAGTCTAGATAGTCTACGAAGCTGGATAGGGGCTAGGCAGTTTAATATTTCTAAACACACTGAGCAGAATATATCCAAAAGGGCTTCAGGCGCACTGAGATTCACACTGCACGAGGTTTTAAGAAATATGTGATATTTAGAAAATTTTAGTATAAAGAGAGAATCATGTTTTTTGATTTTGAGGAGTTTGGTCTAAAAGAGTTGATGAAATTCTTTAAAATTGAAAAATTATTTAACTGTCGAGGCAAAGCTAATGAAACACTGGTTAGAGAATTTCTTAGCAAATATTCCTAAAAATCTTGGTGATTCTAAGTGCTCATTTACATCTAAGATTTATGTGAGGGGAAGAATGGTCAGGTTTAGTCTAGATAGTCTACGAAGCTGGATAGGGGCTAGGCAGTTAACATTTCTAAACACACTGAGCAGAATATATCCAAAAGGGCTTCAGGCGCACTGAGATTCACACTGCACGAGGTTTTAAGAAATATGTGATATTTAGAAAATTTTAGTATAAAGAGAGAATCATGTTTTTTGATTTTGAGGAGTTTGGTCTAAAAGAGTTGATGAAATTCTTTAAAATTGAAAAATTATTTAACTGTCGAGGCAAAGCTAATGAAACACTGGTTAGAGAATTTCTTAGCAAATATTCCTAAAAATCTTGGTGATTCTAAGTGCTCATTTACATCTAAGATTTATGTGAGGGGAAGAATGGTCAGGTTTAGTCTAGATAGTCTACGAAGCTGGATAGGGGCTAGGTAGTTTAATATTTCTAAACACACTGAGCAGAATATATCCAACAATAAAATAGCCCAGGAATTAATTGGATCAAATTGGCCAGCTAGAAGATCTGATTTTAGAGTTGCACAAATGTCTCTAAGATATAAGTTGCTACACAAATTTGTGAGACTAATCCGGATCCACTCACTCAAAAGACCAAAATGAACATATTAAGGGCACTTATTCTTTATCAGCTAGGGACTAAGAAACCACTTGATTGGGGGCAGCATGTGTATGATGTGATAAAAAATTGTATATCTGGCAGTAGACCTAGGCATTCCAAAATCTACAAACTTCCTTTCCTATGGATTATTTCTAAATATTTGAAGGATCAGGAAGTTGAGGAAATCTCAGAGGATATTTGGTCACAACCTATTGCCCTGCTTAGAAGGGATTATTGTGCTAAAATGTTCAAACTTGCTGCACAATCTATTGCTTCTGTGGCATCTACAGAACCAGAAACAAAGCAACTGAAGCAATATATATATCTAGACTAGAAGCTGAATTATTAGGATTCAGGAATCAGTTCACTACCTTCCAGCAATCTCATAATGATTTTTTAACTACTTTTAATCCTTTATGTAGTTTGATAGTTCATTGTTTGCTTCTAAATGGACAAACTTTTGCCTACAAAGATGAGGACATTGCAGATTTCCTCATGGCATATATGAAAGCAATTGATCATCCAGCCACAGTGAGTTAAAAGTAAGATGCATAAGATCCAGTAGAGGCAGCACCCAGGCCAGATACATCCCAAACTGCCACTCCAAAGAAGAAAAAGAAGAGACCAGCTGAAAAAGATGAAGACCAAGAGAAAAAGAAAAAGAAATCCGAGAAAATTGATTGAAAGCCTCTCAGCTCGAAAAAATTGAAGGAACGAAGGAAGAAAAATTTTCAAAAAGCATTTCATGTTTTTTGAAACAATCATTTAAGTTTCTTTTTTAATGCTTTAAGTTTTTATGTTTTTTAATTTTTTTGTTGGATTATATGTTTTTAAATTCCCTATGTTTGCTACTACATTTTGGTGCAGGAAGTATGTTTTGAGCTCTAATATAGGTTTTATACCTTTTAGCTCTAATCTTACTGACACTTTCTGCATGATACATTTAGCTTTTCTCCATTGTCAAAAAGAGGGAGAAGAATATGTAGCTTGACAGGATATATCTAGCATTAAGTTATTGTGTGTCATATTTTGCTCTAATATATCTTAGGGGAGTTTTCATACTAAAGGGGAGTTTTAATGTTTTCGTGTTCTAAAACCCTTCGGGAGTTTTTGACACTTTGAGCTACAACGTATTTTGAAAAATTAGAAAAGCCAAAGGGGGAGATTGTTAGTACAAATATTTTTGTATTTAATTGGCATTCCTAATTTTTACTAAGTGTCAAACTTTTTGTGACAGATCTTGCATGACTTGTTTAACGTGTTATATTTTCGTAAGCATGCAAATTATGATTTTTGGCCAAAAAGGAAGGTTGGAGCGTGTGTACCTTACTTGAGGCCCAAGAGTTTTATTTAACATGCAAGTTTGAAGGTTTCCTAGTCTAAGTTATTCACTAGTTACCTTATTTGAATTAGGTTAAACTTCTTGCATGATGAGTTCTACTAGAGTTACAAACATTTTATATTTATGGTATAATCGAATTCTAACTTTCCTTATGTTCTATTTCAATATGGATTCGGTCTCTTGTCTTGCACAAGAATTAAAAGACTATCCTATTTATTCTTCTTATAGGTCGAACGAAAGAGAGACGAGTTGAGCGAGAGTTCTTTACAATATTTTTGAGAGCTCGACCGCAAGGGGAAAAAAACACAGCCATAACCTACGAGTTCTAAACTTGCATTCGGAATTCAATGTCTTAATTCGTGTTTGTTTGGCAAAACCCTACATAGTGTATTGATTGGAGATCATACATGTGCAAGGGACTATCCACACAAGATTGAAGAGTGTTAGGAATTCTTGTTTCCCACGATGAGTCCAGGTGGATTCTAGGAGGCTTGATGTACGTTCCCGTGTGAGCGCGATAGCAAGAGGACAAGAGCAGCTTATGTTGCCACATGTTAAAAGGTGTAAAGAAGGGAGTTTCTTTTATAAGTTTTTCCTTTTGAATGTTTAGTGTATATTGCGATATCACTAAGTCTATCAAGTTGTACTAAACTCTTATATGCGTTAGTGGATTGTTTGTCCCATGGCAATGGTGCCCGCAGTTTTCCCAGTTAAGTTTCTGCGTCAATAATTCTGGCGTTGTTTATATTCTACATATATACCCGAGCTAGACATATCTAGGTTGCGTTATACTTTACACCAGATTAAATGTTAAGTAGCTAGGAAAAATACATCCTGATTAAAGTCTAGATAACTATCTCGTATTCACATTGCCCATTAATTGTTGATTTGTGTCTTTCCAGCCTTTTCAACCAATCTATATCTATCTCGAGCATTATAAATAGTTCTCGTTGTGCTAACATTCATTGAATCTCGTTCTTTCAAATTAACAATTAAAACGTGCATCTCCTCATATGAGATTAATCTTCCTGCATAAGGATGCCCTTCCAAATGCTTCATAGGTGGGTGATTATGTAGTCCACAAAGTTCATTTACCATCCATTTATCTTCATTTGGTAACTTTACACCATTTATATCAAATGGACACTCACGCTTGTCCCAATAGATCTCTTTTACGTTACTTCTTTATCAGATTGAACATAACGCTTGTCATACTTTCCAACACGCTCACATCCAAAAAGTACTCTAGGCTTGCGTCCAAAGCCACCATACTCTGAGCGTTTAACAACAACCACCATACCAAGATTTTTCCAACCATACGAATCCAATCAAATAATGAATCTCGACTATAAAAAACCTACATTATCAATACAAAAAACACTATAATAACAAATTTAACTAAGATTTCAATATTGTAAATATAACCATTATTATTCAACTTACTTGGTCTGTCGTGAAATGTTAAGTGTAATCAATCATGTTTTCTCCCTCACTTTCCTGAAATCTAAATTATAGTAATTGAAACATACAGAAAACCATAGAATTCTTGGGACGATGTGCCACATCATAATTAATGATACTTCCATACCATTTATTAACGAAGAATTCTTTTATTTAATGACAATTAAATTCATTTTTAAACATTCTTTATAGAAAATTGTTATTCAACAATTTTGAAACTTACTGTAAACTATGAAGTTAACCGACAAATATTATTAATTTCCTGTTAATAAGAACCCTAACCAATAAGTTAATATTAATGACGTAAGATATATAATACTCGAAAAATTTTATGCTTGTCCGATTACTGCAATATGTTCCTGGTACGATGCACCACACTAAAGATATATTACTATATACTGGTAAATGACTTCCCATGTCCTTGTGGTTAACTAATAATTCTTTTGTGATTCAAGAACTCCGGTAGCCTAACGAAAAGTGATGGGTATTACAAAGGACGATAGTTCAAGTATTCACATCACTTAGCCAAAATTCCCAAGTTTCCCAACTAAAATTTAAAACATAAACAAATATTCCTGGAAGTAAATCCAAGTGAAGATCATATGCGTACAATTATGCTAATTAAATAATTGATGAAAATAACATAATAAACAAATAATTTGATTACAGAAGCATAATAAACCAAAGTGACTTATATAAAGAGATGACAAATTTAGACTGCCATGTACATAAGATTAATTACAAGGCAACTTGCAATACAAAATATTCCATTAAACAACCCATTACACATTCAACTACTACAGTTCCACATATAAGAATTAAGATTTTGAAGATAAAAGGTTGAATGAATTAGCACCTGAAATTAATATACAAGCCATGTTGAAGTTTGATGTTTAGCAATTGGCCTATCACACAACTCAGGCAGCCGCTCTTCCATCGGGTTCTTGGATGCCTTTCACGCAGAGAATGTTTGATACAAGTTTGGTGGTGTAAAGGGGAAAATATGTTTATTAAATATATTAATTTAAAAAATTAAAGAATAAAGTTTTTAACGTAACTTACTTTAGGGATATTTACGTGATTAATAAAATGTGGTCAGAAGATAAATTTTTTTTGTGGCAATATAATTCTTCATCTTGGAAAGATGCTCTTACTAGTGATCCGCAGGTGATTAGCGATACGTGGAAAAGTAATCATGGATTTTGTGGGATGACATAAATACCTTTGAAAATAGTTCTTAAACGTTACTTAAAGGATTTTGGGGGCTAATTAGACAGTAGGGATGTTTTTCACAAAGAAAAGTCATTTTGAGGGTACCCAATGCCAAGGTAAAGATATTTTGCACAAAACAAATCATAGATAGGGACCTTTAGTGTCAATTAGCCTAATAAGAAGAGTAAGCTAGAGCATCTAGATTGATATTGTAATCATATTTTGGTACTAAATTATATTTGATGTGTTATTGAAATTACTACAAGAATCCTTTAACAAGAAGTTTAGGGTAATTGGCGCAAAATAATGAAGCCAAGGGTTAGTTGGACCGAGGTACAAACCTAATACAGCACGGTCCAGCCCAAACCCAATACGTGTTGCTCGAGGCCAAAAATTATGGTTTTTTTTTCCCTTTCTTTTATAAGTTAGACCCCAAACAGCTAGCCCATATGTTTTATAAGTCCACTAAGTCTATTGTATGACATTTTAGGGTCTCCCTTTTATAAAGGAGTACGTCATTGACTATAACCAAGGATTTTCAATGTAACATCATGGTTTTCTGATTTCTCCCCCAAAAAATTCATCTTATACACAACTGGCTGGTCCCTCTTCCAAGTTCCATTTTTCTTTTAGTTCAATAATCTCAAATCTTCAGACATAAATTAAGTTTGGGCGTTCAAGAAATTAATGAGTAGCATGAGACGCTGCATTAACTTCGTCCTTGATGATCGTCCATTAAGGTCGATTTCATTGAGGTTGATCAAGATCAGGAGACTGTTGTTCTATTGGAGTCTCTTAGAATGAAGCAGCTTCCTGGGGTTGTTCGAATCAGTGCCCATTAGTGTGGCACCCCCAGTGACTTACAATAGCAGCCAGTGGCTGAGCTAGAAGTTATATGATGAGGGGGCCAAAAAAATATAAAGTCATGTGTAATTTTTTTAATACAAAAGTCATGTATAAATTTAGCACAAGCTTATTTTTGAATATTTTAATATGTCAATATTTACACGATCATAAGTATATCTATATATAAAGAGATAAGTGCAACACAAGTATCGCAAGTGTTTTCAGGCCCAACACTCTTTCCTTTAATAGTTTTTTCTTTTTACAAGTATCATGATTTGTAACTTATATGATTTAGGAATTAATAATATTTATCTATACACCCTCTCAAAAAAAAAGTATTTATCTATACAAAGTGAAAATTGTTGTAAATTATTTAATTATATTGTGAATGACTACTCTACCCCTAAAACCCTAGACTTGTACCTATATATAAGGGGTCTTTGGTTCTCATAATATACACAGAATTTTTGAGTTTTCTCTCTATTTTCCCATATTTTTTGTTCTATTTCATAACACGTTATTAGCACGAACTGCTATTAATTTCTTTTCTTTCTCTTCTTTAGATATGGTTTTATTTTCTTCTTTTTCCTCTCTTCTGTCAAGCGCATCGATGGTTTCATTGATCCTTTTTCTATGGTCATATGAACACCATATCATGCATTGTTGTGATTAATTGTTTTCTTTCATTATGTAAACTATGCACAAAGAATTTTATTATTATATATGTTTTCTTTTAGATAATTAATTTGCATGTCGTCTTAGTTGGAATCCTCTATCAATTTTAATGGTTAGATGATTTTCAATTTAAATGATCTACCAATTTAATGGTAAGATTATTCTAAATTTGACAATGGGATAATTTGTCAATTTAATGGTAAGATTATCCCCAAATTTGTATTATCATTATGAAAGAGTCAAACTAGTAGTGTTTTTTTTTTTTTTTACTTTTGTCACATATATTACTTGATCTCAAAAATTAATTTGAGTCACAAGTCTTTATGTGCATATATAGGGATGGAAAACTAAAAATTCAATTCAATGAATTTTTAGTATTTTACTTACAATGGAAAGGAGATCATGAATTGTCTCTTAATTGATTTCTTTCCTGAAATAATTGTGGCAGTCTATTATGAATGAATGTAAATATGAAAACCACTATTTACCTCATTTTTATCATACTTTATTATATTCTAGTTATGATATGATAAACTTATATAGATCCATATATCGTAATTGATACGTTGTTTATTGGATTAAGTTTTGAATTTTACATGATTATCCCCATATGTTATAATTAACATATTGATATTTATGGGGATGTAGCATTCTATCACATTAATAATCTTGAAGATTATTATGTATAAATTCCTGAAAAATTACAAATTTGTCTTGATATTAAATATTCTTGAAGAATATATGTATATGAATAATAATATTAGAGGAGTCTTGAGATATGTCGAGAATTATGATATGATAAAGAAACATAATTTGTTTCCTTATAAACAATTAGATAAAATATTTGATAAGATATTTGTTGTGATTACTGAAAAGTCACAACTTTATCTCTTACTAAAATATTCAAGAAAAATTAATTTGCTTATGAAGAGCAAGATATAGTGAGATTTATTGTTGATTGTTGTTTCTTGAAGAAACAACCAATATTTGATATTCTACAAGAATATTGTAATTTTTGTTCATGTAGAAGCACTATTTTTATTGTTTATTATTACTATTATTATTATTATTAGTATTATTATTCTTTGTGTTTTATTAGTTACTCTTTTATTCTCATTGTTATTATATTAATCATTAACCATATAATTTGTTTGTTATATGTGTATATCACTTATTGTTAAATATATAATACTGTATTATATGTTGTTGCTCTTGAAGTAGCACAACTAGTTATAATATTCTTGCAGAGTATTACTTGTACATCAAGAGTAATTCATACTAGATATAGTTATAAATTTACGTGGCTTCAGTATTTTAAACTATTACTCCTGAAGTAGTATAGTCTAAATAAATTCCAAAAAGAGCAATATATGATGCTCTTGAAGTGGCACAATTTATTGTTATATTTCAGTTAAATATTACTTATTTTTGGAGAAAAAAATATAAAAGATCTATACTGAATATTTCTGAAAAATATTTAGTTATTGTTCTGGAAGTAATATTTTAAATCAATACTAATTAACAATGAAACGTTGATATTGCTCCTGTAGAGCCTGTCATTATATGATTTAAATTGAGTGAAAGAATTTAATGATTATTATTGAAGAATCACATTAGCACTAGTACTATAAGATAATATTATTTGTTCAGAAGAACAAATTGCTACAAATTTTAAGATTCTAAGAGAATATTGAACTACTTCATTAGCAGTAGTCGACTAAATTATTAAGTATAAAATGTATTGTCCATGGAGAGCATATATCTATGCAAATTTAAATTTAATATTAGAATTCATTATTACTTGAAAAAATAGCAGCAATTTAGATTGAGTATACTCTTGAAGAGTAAATTTTGTATAGATTATATCTAGTAAATCTTGAGAGTTACGCTTAAAGATCTTTTATGAAATCCAGAAGATGTCATTTAAATCTAAACTTCAAATATGTTTTTTCTATGTGAATTATGAACAAAAGTTTTTATGGCTTTGAATTCTGTATAAGTTTTTACTAATTACTTTCCTTTTATTGTCACCCATCTCATACACCGACAGAGTTAATAAGTGAGTTTATTAAAAGAAATCCATATGCTCTTACCATATTATTGATGATGCATATTTTAGATAATTAGTTATATTGGGATATCTAAATTATCATTGATTGTATTGCCTTTAGAATTCTAGTAATGATCTAGAACATTATTATATTGGATTTTGTTGCATCTTGAATAAAAATAATTATGTCAGCATTATTGTGATTTCTTGAAAAAAAGGAAGAAAAAATTATCTCAAATTCATTAATAATCTAGAAGATTATTATGATATTTTTAAAAGAAGATTCACAATTATATATCATATTCTAAAAGAATATGGTAGGCTCTAGAAAAGCCATAGAACGTGTAATCAATTATATTTCTTGAAGAAATATTATAAATATAATATTCTACTTGAATAGGTTGTGCTCCCGAAGAGCAAAATATGTGCGATTAATTATCGTGTTTTCATAGACAAATGCACAATACATTGATATTCCAGTTGAATATTACATATCATCAAAGTGAAAAATTATTATGCCTAGTATTTCAATGATTCTTTTTATTACAGTTTAAATGATGTTAAAGAATGTTAGACTATTGCTCTTGAAGAAGTAATAGTTTAACTAGATTAATATTACTCCAGAAGAGTATATTTATATGAATCTAAATTGAAATAGTAATTTATTGTTTTTGACAAATGAGATTGTTACGAGTATTCTGTAAGAATATAGAATGCTAATGATTCTAGGATTGTAGTTGATTCGATATTCATAAAATTTATATTTGAAATCTTGAAAATTTAATGAATATATCTTGTAGAAGAATATTTTATTGTACTCATAGTACAAATTTCGACAAATATTACAAGCAATCTTATATCATAAATATAGTGATATTTTTCGAATTGAATTCTGGCAAAAATCTTGAAGATGTCATGTTAAAGATTTATGGACAATCTTATAAAATCTCGTAGATTTTATTAAATATATTTAACTAGAAGTTCAATTTTTATTCGAGCATTCTTATTAAACTAGAAGTTTTTTTATTTGGCATGACCGACTCCACCATCTCGGTTTTTTTATAATGAAAATATTGGGAATCATTTGAAGAACTGAAAGTTCTTTAGATTTTATGTATCACTTGTTTTCAAGGCAAACTGGTTACAACAAAATGTCCGAAACATAATCCTGGCTTCGTCTCTGCTTCACAAAATGTCCCTACGCTTAGATACTCTTATGCAATTGGTCATCACCTATATATTTTTGGCAATTTCACCCCCACCTTCCTCTTTTATTTGCACAAATCCTTCTTGAAACTAAATTCATCTCAAACTACAAGGGCATTTTTGTCCACTTAAAGATTTTAAAAAATTTCAAAGAAAGTCATAATCTAATTTAAATTATTGAATATACAAAGATTAATGATTTAATTAGAGTAATTGATAATCAATTGAACAAAGATGTAAAATGAAAAAGTTTTTTTAACCCGTATTCCGATCTTTTTTTAAAAAAAAAATTATTTATTTTTCCTATTCATTAGTTATTACTTACACCTAACAATCGCTTCTATCTGTCAATCTATTTATTTTCTCTCTTTTTTTATTATTTTTTATTTTTGATATCTGTTTATTTTTATTTTTTAACTAATGCTCATTATTTTAGAACCTAATTTGAATAATTTTCACTTTATTGTTTAAGTGGACAAAAATACCCCTGCAATTAGGGATGAATTTAGCATCAACGATGATTTATGCTAATAAAATATAAAAGTAGGGGTGAAATTGCCAAATATTCATAGGTAAGGACTAATTATACAAGAGTGTTCAAAGGTAGGAATCTTTTATGCCAATTACCCAAGAAGTTAATTTTATGTTAAAGTTAACAACAACTTAAAATTTGAGTTGTCATTCTTCTATTTATTTTTTATTTAATTTATAGTATTAGTTATTGACTAAGACTTTTGGTTTAACAGATATGATGTATTTAATTTGACACCTTCAATATATTAGTAATCAATGGTTAAATTTAACACATCTATTGTGAATGCTCCTACATCATCATTGATAAGAAGAGTAAAGTCCGTTACACTTAAATCACACACTCCAATTGCTCGAGTCAAAGTCTATGTTAGCATATTTATCCATTTCAAAAATAGAAATAGTTCAAAATAATATAATCCATGTATACAACATAAATCACCACTATTCATTTAATTTATTCCTGTTGATATATATATATATATATATATAGTTTTCTAACACGAACAACGAACTATTTGACTGAATTGCCCAAAAAAATAAAAAATAAAAAAAAAATATAAAAAAGGACTATTTGACTGAAATCCAAAACAAATGAGGACCAGCTAGTAATGGGTGTGGTTCATTTTGCAACAATATAAACATGCGGTTAGATAACAAATGTAATAGAGATACAAGGGCTTGAGTTGCAGTTAATCGGTTGGAGTATCTGCGGAGGCTCACGGAATGCGACGGGATAGGGACGTGTGAGAATTCCTGGAAAAGGAGAGCGAGGAATAAAAGAGAAAGAAAGTGGAAGAGACAGTGGCACTAGCCAAGCGATTTGTGCGTTATTATTCGTTTGAGGATCTTTAGTTAAATTCTGGGGATTTTTAGTTTGCCATTTGATTTCTCTTAGCCAGTTGCACGTCATCTGTTTGAGGAAATGCTCAAGACAGCTGTAGCGTGTGATTTCCTCGTTAAATTTGTTTCATACTTTTAGGTTAGTTTACCTAAAGTTACAAATGTTCATGCCGAGTTGATGTTCAGATTATAGTTAGTGAAATTTTTCGCAGTTAATGGTAACGAACATATCTATCCTTTATGTATATATCAAAATCCTATAACTGAACTATGTTTATTATGTGTGTGTGTGATTGGAACAGAACTGAGAAGCTGTTGATTCAAATCAAAGGCGCCATGCTTCTTCGAAAAAGAAGTGCAAAATTCAATGGGCTTTTGCGCGTGGATAAGAAGCTGGACATTGGCTGGTTTCATTCTTGCTCAGAGACAGCAGCTGAAGTTGAAAGAATAACAAGGATTATCAATGACCATCCATTTCCTGATAAGCCATTGCATCCTACTCTCCGCTCTCTGATTACTCCAACTGCATTGTCTTCCCGTTTTGTGGAAAATGTTCTTGGAAGATTGTTTGCTGCACACTCAAATGGCCTGAAGGCCTATGAGTTCTTCCAATATTCCCTTCTTTGTGATCATTATGTTCCAAGTTCTGATGCTTTTGAGAAGACGCTCCACATCCTAACACGAATGCGATATTTTGACAAAGCCTGGGAATTAATGGAAAGAATCAAGCTGATCCATCCTTCGTTGCTCACTCTGAAGTCAATGAGCATCATGTTATCGAAAATTGCAAAATTCCAATCTTATGAAGATACTTTGGAGGCATTTTGGAAGATGGAGACAGAGATATTCTCTGGGAGGAAATTTGGCACAGAAGAGTTCAATGTACTGCTTAGAGCATTTTGCACACAGAGGCAGATGAAAGAAGCACGGTCTGTCTTCAACAAACTGCATTCTCGATTTTCTCCCAACACCAAGACTATGAATATTTTGCTTTTGGGATTCAAGGAATCAGGTGATGTTACTGCAATAGAGCTGTTTTATCATGAGATGGTTCGAAGAGGTTTTAAGCCTAATAATGTCACTTATAATATAAGAATCGAGTCTTACTGTAAGAATAGATGTTTTGGTGATGCTATGAGACTTTTTGAAGAAATGGAACGTGTTAATTGCTTCCCCACAGTAGAAACAATTACCACTTTAGTTCATGGAGCAGGGATGGCTCGTAATATTACCAAGGCTAAACAATTGTTTAATGAAATTTCAAAGAGAAGTTTAAAACTGGATACTGGGGCTTATAATGCCCTATTGAGTTCTATCATCAGATCCAAGGATATGACCTCAGCAGCTGCCTTGTTTGATGAGATGGAAAAGAGAAACATTGAGCATGATCATGTCACTTATCATACTATGTTTTTGGGATTAATGAAATTCAAGGGGATTGATGGTGTCTCTGAACTCTTTCAAAACATGATTGAGAAGAACTTTGTGCCCAAGACCCGGACGGTTGTGATGTTAATGAAATTCTTCTGTGAGAGTCGACGAGTTGATTTGGGTTTGGATTTGTGGAGGTATTTGGTGGAGAAAGGGCACTGTCCACACAGCCATGCGCTGGACCTCCTGGTTACAGGGTTGTGTTCTCGTGGGAAAGTTGGTGAAGCCTTTGACTGCTGTAAGGAAATGCTAGAGAGAGGCCGGCATCTGAGTGAACTAGTCTTTCAGATGTTAGAGAGGTCTCTTGTGCAGATAGGAGAGTTGGACCAGTTGCGGGAGTTAGAGTACATGACAGAGAAGTTAAAAATATTGTTGCCTCCTTCCAAAGAGTGCAATATCTAGGTTTCCTACCTTTTTCAATACAGCTCAAATTTGATTAAAGCTTCAATCACATGTAAGACGCACTATAATTTTGTTGTATTATTTCATGCATGGATGGATCCTCGAGGACTTATCTAGAATTTTATAGTGAAATAGGAAGACATTAAATGAAGTTATCCTGCAAATTGTTTCTATTTTGACCATATTCAATTTTTTATACATAGTTATAAATATCAGGTATAAAAATATAATTGAGTTGCCTACCATGTAGTTCTATGATTCAATTTTTTAATCTTTTTTAAAACTGTCTTGTCCCTCAAGAATCTCTTTTTATCCTTATTACATTGAAATGAACTATTTTACATCCAAACATCCCTTATATTAGTGGTGTAGTTTAATAGTGTTTATTTTTTGGTTATGGCACCTAACTGTCTCTTTTTCTTTTTTTTTTTTTTTTTCTTTCTCCCTTTTGTGCATGCCCATGTATTAGTTTGGTGGTTCTTTAAAGCTAGTATGGTGAAATAGGGAGAGTTATGCTAAAATTGACATGGAATTATTATGGTTATGATAGAGATCCTCAAGTACATGTACTAATGAATACAATTGAAAGGCCAAACAAAGATGCGTGCAACCTATTCCAAGTTTCTGGGTAAAATACATTAAAGAGGCTTATGAAGACCACTGTTCATGCTGCCATTGTGTGTGTTATGTTGACAGGAGCCATTCAACCTCCAAATTATAATAACCATTCTTTATTGATTAGCTTAATTGATCTTGAATTTTGGATCAGAAAAATATGATTGAAAGCTAGAAGATATTTGATATGATCAATTTGCTGAGATTTTTCTCCAGTACTTATTTTTCTTAATTTTCTGATGTTTCTTTATTGAATATCTGTATTTCTTTTGTGCTTTATCTTTTAAGTCATTTTGCAAATGGGCACTGGTTAAACTTAAAGTCTCATTGGATTCTCCAGCTTATATAGTTCATATGAATTTGGAGCAAACTGAATAAGATGCTCTTTCTGATAGTTAGCGGTAGGCAATATACAAATTTTAGACTGCAAGATCTAGAAGGAATCCTGAGACGTGATGTGCACATGTTGCATTTGTCAGCCAGGATGCATGATGTGTTCAAGAAAATGTAGAATGGGATCTTTTCGCATCCTAGACTGAAACAATTTGATGGCTTACTTGCAGATAGATCAGTCAAAGTTATCTTGCTGTTTGAACTAGATAAACAAACTCATGCACATGGAAACGACATACTTAGTCATAGTTACACCCTTTGGATCTGTTAATGAACATGCCGACCCGTGAATGGTAAACTGCATGTTTTATGGAGTTGAATGATTTATAAGTATCTTTAACTACTGGTATTTATTGAAATTCTACTTGACAGATGATTTGGGAGGGTTCAACAAGACGACGACTGACTCCTGCCGAAGAAGACTAAATATGTATTGCAGGTACAGCAGTAGTTAGAAGAGTTACAGATATTAATAGAACTTTCTCATTAGCTGACGAAATCGTGATTTTCTTTTAAACCCGATGCCTAAAAGCCCCTTTTTGCCTTTAATATGTTTATTGTAGAAATGGACTTGTATTAAACTGATGAAATAAAACCTAAAATGGAGTGTCGGTGATTACTTGAACACAAAATTCAGTTCCCCTCTTCAAGTTACTACAGCATTCAGGTCAGCTGCATTTCCCACCCTTAGATATTTCAGGAGATGTGAGGATTCTAAGCTTCACAG
>CAVNYN010092930.1:0-10414 GCA_963692815.1 Nyctanthes arbor-tristis
CCCTTTTCTTTGTGTACTTCCCTAAAATTTTGAAATCTATACGAAGGATCTTCCCTTTTGAGATGTATGCATTTGTATGAAGGAACTTTCGAGATGTTTGCATCTGTATGAAGGATCTCCTGAGATGTATGCTTTCTCATCTTTATTCACGTTCTGATAGTTGCTTGAGTAGCTTCCTTGCTTTTTGCAACTTTTAATGTCACAATTTCTTTTTCCGTTCGAATTTCAGCATCCGATATAATGGCATTGTTTGGTGGTTAATATATCCTGAAGGAATCCAAATGTTGCCATTAAGACTATTTTTATGTTCCGGAGCCTGCTTGCCATGTTAACACAGTAATAAACTAATAACGATCTCGATAAGAGTGCAAATGAGATTGTGACAATAAGATAAAAATAAGAATAATATATGGCCACGTCTTTATAATGATGCGTACACATTTAGTCCTTGTTTCAATTCTTTCTATAAAAACATATATGTTTCTCCTTCCAGCACTATCCTCAACCCTTTCTATTTCCAACTCAACTTCTTGCTCCCACAACGACGTCCACCTTACTCTTTTGAACAGTGGGGAGCGTATTGATAGCAGAAATGATGGTTGGTTGTGGAGACATGTTGATTAAAATTGACTTGGATGAAACATATTTTGGTGCTATTTGATTTCTAGCCTTTAGAGGTACACCTGTTTTTGATGATGTGTTGAGATTTCAGAATTTTCTTTTTGAAAATTCCTCCGTTAGACGATGTATCACTTGGAACTTACTGCTGTAAACACTGTTTCCTGATAATTCAAAGTCCTCCTCTCAGCAAGGAAAAGTTTCTATAAAATAAACTATGCATTATGAATTTTCTCTGCTAGAATTTTGGCTTAAATTATTCGAGGAATTGCGCCTGCGGGTAAAACAAGTTGTTGCCCCCCATTGAACATCAAGAATTTGAAGAACACTATGGTCCACTCTGCAAGACATGGCCCCTTTCTTTGATAGCCTTCTTAGTATGCTTATGTTGCAATTGTAGAAGCTGTTCTTCTCATTTGTCTGGGATACTAGTGCTACATAATATATGCATTGTTTTTTTCATCCTCCATACATATTGAATCGGTCAGTAAGAATAATGCTATGTAGCACCAGTGGTGCTTGACACCAGTCTAGGTGGCATCCAATGTGTCATTAAATGATAAGTGGAATTAAATGAATAAATAAATGATCCACTTAATTCAACTTATCATTTAGAGATCGGAAGAGCGTCGCACCAGTGGTGCTAAATAGCATTACTCGGTCAGTAATTATCTGTGATAATGATAGAAACTTCACCAATTCTACGCATAGTTTTCTGCCCAACCTTAAACCCCCAGAACAAACTAAAAAACTGAAGTGTGAAGATCACCTGGCTGCTCATTGCATACCAGCATTTATTATCACTAATATAATTATGACGGTCTTTTCAGAACAAGAGCATTTGGATGTCCCAGGACTATGGTTCTATGGCTAATGGAGAGATGGATTATGACACTACTAATAGAATAGAACAAAAACGTCCTCACAATTGGTCTGTGGATGCATTTGAGCTAGAGCTATTCAGCAACAAGAAGCAAGCAGTAGATTGTGGGAGCAACAGACCTACTTCAGGAGCTGCAAACACAAGCATATTCTCGTTGGGCAACTCTTCCCAGTCTGTAGCAGGAGGGATAGGAGAGCGCCTATTCGGACCCCATCCTGTCAGGAGTTCAAATTTTGGACTTAAGAATGTGTCCCTCTTTGTGAATGGGGATTTGAATGTGGGAAATAACGCTTTCGTGGATCAGGTAGAAAATAATTCATCTGTTTGTTTATCAGCATCTTGTGATGTGGAAGATCCCTTGTGTCTGAATACTGTAGTTAGAAAAATCAAAGTCAATCAGATTGTTTCAGAAAATCACATATCTGAAGTTTTGGGGACATCTTATAACCCTGGAGCCAAGACAATCTGCCCCATATTTCATCAGGCAGGTAATGGCGTCTCACTTGCACCAACTTATAGTACTGGAGATGTTACCGCAATTTCACTCGATCCTGCCTTCTATAAGGCGGATGAGAATTTTACTTCTATGGGACATGACTTCAACAGCAGAGATGGCAATTTCATGCTAATGGGTCATCAGTACAATGCGACTGATAACAATCTTCTATCTATTGGTCAAGTGTTTGACAAAAAGAATTACAACTTGGTTTCAATTGGGGAGCAGTGTGAAAAGGAAAGCAGCAGGTTAATGGCAATTGGTCCAAATTGTTACAAGGGCCATGAAGATTTCATTTCATTGGATGCTTTCTACAATAAGGCAAGTGAAGGTTTTCTATCTGCAGCTCCTACTTATGATAAAGGGGGAGTGGATATTACATCAATGACTTCAGTTCATGCTCAGCAGGATGCTACTGTTGTATCACTAGGAACTGTCTTCAATAGTGGAAATTCAAATATCCAATCAATGAACCTGAACCATAATAATGAAACAGGCACTACGATATCTTTTGAAGGCTTTGAGGGTAATCCTAATGAAACTGATCCTTCCGGAAGGCTCATAAGCAATGATGATCTTTTACTAAATCAATCCTCTGCTCAACGTTCCCAGGAAATAGGAGAGGAGGGTTCCGTATTCCCAAATACAAATGCTATTTCAGTATCTAATTCAAGGACAGGTAATGGCCCCAAGAATAAGGAGCAAAAGACAACCAAAAAGGTCTCTTCGAATAACTTCCCTGCTAATGTTAAAAGCTTATTATCAACTGGCATACTTGATGGAGTTCCTGTGAAGTATGTTTCATGGTCAAGAGAGGTTGATATTCTTTCGACTTCCATTTTGTTCAAGCATCTTTTCTTTTCTTTCTTTTTCCATTCCTCTTTACTACAATAATATGTGTGCATGCAGAAGAATCTTCGAGGTGTTGTGAATGGAACTGGTTACTTGTGTGGCTGCAACTACTGCAAGCTTTCCAAAGTAAATGTTACTGATACCTCTCACTCATAGTTCTGTTGTATTGTTCACGGGTGGCATCTACCAGCATGTTGACTTTTTGTTCCCAACCTACATTGTGCAGGCTATTAATGCTTATGAGTTTGAGCGTCATGCTGGTTGCAAGACCAAACACCCAAACAATCACATTTACTTTGAGAATGGAAAAACCATTTATGCAGTCGTTCAAGAACTGAAAAGTACTCCTCAGGATATGCTTTTTGAGGCAATGGAAAATGTGACTGGATCTCCTGTGAACCAGAAAAATTTCCGTGCTTGGAAAGGTGAACATATTTAATATATTCTCGTAGAAGGATAGTCTTTCGGCCCTTCTGAATATATTTTTCATAAATCTGGACTGCAAACAACCTTTCCTCCTTGGTTTCCTTTTCAGCCTCATATCAAGCTGCAACCCGTGAACTTCAGCGTATTTATGGGAAGGATGAAGTGGCTGTGGTATCCTGATAAATTGTTGCTGTGTCCAAAATTTGGAGGTTGGCTGAAAGCTGATGCATCTAGCTTATGTACATGACCACGGAAATTATGCCCATGTATGGAACACTAGATGTTCTAGGGACTGAATGCGGGTTCACAAGTTTACCTTTCAAAACTTTTTCTTGGCAAGATATTTTGACTCTAAACAGTAAACGTTTTTTCTTACCAAAGTAGATGGTTACTAGAAGTAGTTTTTGATTCCCCAGAAGATTTGGTTTTTATTTTTGGGGCATCTGGTGAAAGATATCTTGAACTCGAACACTTGATTGACCACCTCTTTTTAAGATGCGGCCATCAGATGCTGTCCTAAAATTATTTCATGTGCCAAGTAAGTATGTGCGAGGGCAATGTCAATGGTATGGCACATCCGTCTGCTAAAGTTTGAATAAACTCAAGGCAGGGCTTGATTCTAACAAGAACAAGTCTATGGACTTTTAACTATATATAAAATATGCATGCTTTATTAATTTGACTGGGAATCAAAAGATTATCCAACTTGATCTTAGTCTCTTGATCAATAACATCAGGTGAATGCAACTGGATAATGCCTGCACAAGTGAATCTATGCAGAGCTGCACTAGTTTTGGTCTCAGCTATCTTCTTTAGGGCTCCCATTTTCCAAGTCGTTTACAGTGTGTTTTGTAGCAGAAATCTTTTTGAGTTGAGTTTGCGCTCCTTCTGTTTGTTCTGTAGATGACCTCTGATCGACACTCTTACCCCATAGCACCAGGTACAGCCCTACCACTATAATGACAGTTTCTATCAACCTGCAATCCCATAATACGCATAGAAACTTGTCTCATTGGATTGAATATGCTTTGTTTTGCTTTGGTAATTGTTTACGATGATTTAGAGCTAATTTTAGGAAGCTTTGAAAGGAAGCCCTTCAAAGCAACAAAAGCAGTTTCAAGAATTTCAGGACTTTTGAAAAGTTGTCAGGATATTATTATTAGTATAATAAAATAGTTACATCTTTTTTATATGGGTGGCTATGTTAATAAGGAACTTTATTAAATAGTCGATAATGCTCTATTATTAAGAAATTATTAAAAGGGCGGTAAAGTCGTGTTTATTATAATGTCTAGCTGTATTCAACATAAAAAGTAGGGACAGCTTACTTGCCCAAGTCGAGTTTCTCTGCTAAAATGAACGAACCCATCACAGCAACAAAGACCATAGTCAGAGGAGAGAACGATGTAATGAAAATTGGTCCTTTATCCTTCATTACAATTCCTGAGATATAATAAGTTACTCCAGAACCGATTACTCCCTACATAAAAGGTAAAAAAAAATAATAATAATAATAAAAAAGCCACTGTGATATTATGAATAAGTCCCGTTTCGGAGATACCAGGAGGCTTTAGATCATTTTTACATTATGAATTGTTGAGTCAAGATGCTAGTTCGAAGAGTTTGGAGTTTCTTACATCGTAAACGTAAGTCAATAATTTGACGTCCAAATGTAAAGACCAGATCCTAGCATTGTCTCTCTCAACCACAAGTGTGAGAATCGTGGCTTGCAATGCACCCACCATACATATCAAAATTGACAAGGAAAGTTGAGTTGTAACGTGATCACCTATACATTAAAAAAAGAAATTATTCTAGTGGAAATAAAATGCATATTATACATAATATCTTCAGAGTCAGTGGAAGAATAAAAATAAGTAACCTAGGTCTAGTTAGTGCGAAGCCTACGTTTTATTATCAATTCCACACAAAAAATTATGAGGTGTAAAGAGAACAGATAGTTCGGGAAGTGACACTTTTAGTTATAACTGGACCAATAAAGCACTGATATATATTTTGCACATAGCTACGTACAGTAATATGAGTCAAAAACGCCGAGTCTGGAGTACCCGGAGTATTAGGTACCTGAAGGATTAAAAAAAATGGCCGATGAGAAACAAGCTGTTGTGCACATGAGAGAACCTTTAATAGAGTTTTGGTGATGGTTTGTTGCAACATTCACAGATTGGTGCTGGTCCAAGGCAATTCAAGAACTTGTCCTTTTACAAGTGCCATAACCATGGCTCCACCAACACTCACCAAAGTTCCCACAGCCTTAGGTTGATTGTGTAATCTTCTTAAATTCACCTTCTCAAGACTACAAGAAATGACACTAACATATTTGGACAAAACTCGAGTTACAATATTGAAAAGCATTTGCGGAATTGATATCTGATTACCTCAAAATCCAAGCCAACACAAAGGTTATGGGAGGAAGCATGTTGTAGATTGATATGGCAAAAGTCACGGTTATATATTCCATTCCGACATAATATAAGTTCTGCTCAATAACCGGCCTGCAACGAGTTTTAGGATACACTACTGTTAATATATATGAGCAAAAATTAAGTTCCTAATAACAATTTACTGTAAAATTTCATCTTATTTACCCAAGTAAGCCAAGTAATATTATCTTGTAGAGGATGGGGAGTGTCATTCTTGGCCTTGTTTTCCTGTCACAGATAATATATATTTCATTAGCCTCTCTCTCTCTCTCTCTCTCTGAGAGAGAGAGACAGAGAGAGACCTTTCAAGCAATAGTGCGAAAGGGGCGAGGACAAGAGTGGCAACGATGTTTCTATAGACAGCAAAAGTGTAATAGTTCATTCCCCGGTTTAAAGCATACTTGGCCATAATGCTCAAACCTGCATGGCTCAACCTCAAGAAAATAACAGCCAAATATGGTTTCACTTGCTTTAGAAACTTGGATAATTCCATCTCTGCACATGTGTTTTGTCGAACGTTAAATCAGAGAACAGAGGATGATGATCTATATGTGTCCTGATCCTGTGTTTGTCCTGCTTATATATTGCACATCTTCCTACTGATTAAATGATGAAAATGTGGAATATAATACAAAAAGGCGTAAACTTTTCCCCTGAATTTTAAGTATAATTTTGTCTTACTGCAGAATAATTTGACAAACGTGTTTATTATTTAAATTGTAGCTAACGTATTGATTATCCCATTTTTTGCAATGAAACAAAAATGGATTGGTGACAGCAGCGCGGCCACTGAGCTTTTCTTTCTTTGTGGAAGGTTCAAATAATCATTTGTCACGCTTTGCCTTACTTTATGATTTAGAATATACAATGTTTTCTTGTATTTTATTGTAGGCTTGAGAATTGAGAAATATAGAGAAAGCATCCACTGCTAAAAGTTGTGAGCTAGAATTTCAAAGCTTGGAGGAAGTGGAGAGAATACATATGGTATTTAAGAAAATGATCAAAGAATCAAATCTTAATTTTTCTATTTTTATCTGGCGCAGTTGTTAATTTGTTTACGTTTTCTTGATCGCCAATTTAGTACTCAGTTTTGAACCACACTCTAAAAGATAATAAATAATATATGTATAAACCCGTTTTTCCTTTCTTTAATTCTATCTAGTGTTTGTTCACAACAAGCATGTCATATTTAATTTAGGCATCCACCATTTGTCTTTGAGTGCTGTCATCTTTTGAGACATTTATACAAGGATTTACTCCTTTAGTTTCCTCTCCTTTGTGCATCAAATCAACTGATGAAATCTTCTCTTCTCTGCTTTTACCCCACAGTACAAGGTACAGTCCTACCACAATAACAGCTGCTCCTGTGACCCTGCAAAATTTCCTGAAATATGTCAATAACCAAAGTATAGGTTTTGTTAGGTAAGTTTACAGAGGCTAAATTGTTTACTTTCCACAGGCGAGTTGCTCAGATAAAACGAAAGAACTGATAACAGCAACAATGACCATGCTCAGAGGACTGAAGGATGTTAGAAAAACCGGTCCTTTTTCCTTCATAACAGCTCCTTGAAGAAAATAACCAACTGCTGTGGAAATTAATCCCTGTAATTTGATTAGTGTAAGGAAAAGCCATACACTGAGCTAAATTTAATTTGGTACAATATAAAGTAATTAGCATTTTTACGGCTTAAACATAAGCCAATAATTTGACATCCCAATGTATGGACCAGATTGCAGTGTTGTCTCTCTCAATAGCAAAAGTCAGTAACGTGCCCTGCAGCGCGCCCCCCATACATATCAAAGTGGTGAGACTGAGCAGAGCTGGGTATGACTTTAACGTGATCGTGTGTAGAAATAACCTCACTTCAGTTAATATGATCTTTTAACACCCTCGTCTCATGATTAATGAAAATCCTTAAGCTTAGCGAGCCAAATATAGATAGTTCGCAAGCTTTTCTGATGTTTGAGCCTCTAAGCTCTAGAAAAGGCTAAGAAAAGAATCAATTAGTGAAAGCCAAATTAAAACTCCAAATACCTGAAGAATGAAGAAGATGGCAGCAGAAAAGCAATCTGCAACGCAGACGAGAGAGCCGATGATGAGATTTTTCTGATCAGCATGCACCGTTGCAGCAATATTATTATTGTTCAAGCTTTGTTTGGTCCATGGCAGCTGAATAACAGGTCCTTTGATGAATGTCATAACCATGGCTCCACTGAGACTCACCAAAGTTCCTACAACTTTTGCTTGACTGTCTAGTCTTCTTAACTTCACTTTCTCAAGCCTGCATTAAAAATGGCATAATAATGCAAATCAAATTCTCAACTTTTCCCTAATCTCAATGGATATGCTTATTATGTGTAGGATTATACTGTTTTTCCATCATGAGATGAAAAACTAAGACTACGGTTTTGCATATTGTTTGGTTCTTGATCAAATCCTGATCATTAGTTCTCAACCATGTTTGGAATCACTGATTTTGTTGATCTATGTTTATTCTTGTATGACTTTTGTTGCATTAATCGGTACCAGAGCTCAGACTATGCCCTCAGTATGCTAACATGCATTAATCAGTATGACTTTTTAATTTACACGCATTTGAAATTTGAATTTGGTCAAACAAATCATATCCACAAGTTTTATGAGACCCAATGTACTACACATATCTCCACCATTCAACCACACTCACTCTCTCTTATTTCAACAAAAAATGAGATAAATTTCGTTAGCTAACGGGATAGAGTACCAGGAAACAGGATTGCATGCATTTAAGTTTAATCAAGTCAGTCAAAGATCCAACAACCTCAGCATCCAAGCCATAAGAAATGTCATGACAGGAAGGATATTGAATATTGCTGATGCAAAGGTAGCTGTCACATACTTCACCCCAATATAATACAAGTTCTGATCAATAACAGGCCTGCAACAAGAATCAATTTCATGCCCAGTTTAGTAATTGGTAAATTAAGCTCCAAGACAGCAATAGATATGTAGTTTGATTGCATTTACCCTAATAGGCTAAGTAATAATATCTTGAAGAGGATGGGAAGTCATCCGCGGCCTTGTATTCCTGCCAAAAATGTAGACTCTTTGGTTAGCTTCAATCTCTTAATCTTTCATGCACAAGGAGGCAAGGCAAGAGCGAGAGAGAGATGGACCTCTCGAGCAAGAGGGCGAAAGGGGCTAGTACAAAAGTGGCAGTAAGATTTCTATAGACAGAACATGTGTAGTGGCTCATTCCCTTGTTTAAAGCGTACTTAGAAATTATAACCAATCCTGCTTGCCCAAACCTTATGAAGATAACAGCCAAATATGGTTTCACTTGGTTTAGAAACTCGGGTAATGACTTCATAGCCATACTGTATTTTCTTCGGTCGTGTTCGTATGTGACTAGGAAGAAAGACGGCCTATAAAAACTTCGATTTTGAGAGATGAAACTTTAGGTGCAGAAAATGATCTCATATGTGTCACACTATAATCATTTGAATAATCTTTCTTTTTGTGACAACAATAGTTTGAATAATTAAATGGATGAATATAAACATCTTTACACCATATTATATAAATTAAATTTCAGTAGAGTTTAAGTTAATTTGTCCACATTGTATTGGAAAATATGGATGGGAAATAGCAGGTGGCCACTGTACTTGTTCTTAGGAAAATGTCCAATGGTGTATGACTCCTTTATGATTTTTAAAAGTTATGAGTGGTTGGCGGGGTTTCACCAAGTAGAAATTTACATTTGGAAGTAAGTTTACTTTTCTCTATGGGAGTATTATTATGCACGTTAACTGTAACAATCATAGAAATCCTTAACTTTTGTTGGATCTTGTCATCCACCATATACATCTCCGCTATTTTTTTATGATAACGTCAACTAATTTAAAATACTAATTAAAAATACCTACTTAGGCATGTACAATGTTGAATAGTTGAAAAATAATTAACAATTTAAGATTACATTAGAAAATTTAATTAAATAAAATGTAACTGGACACAAATGCACAACCAACTTCACCTTACCTAATCATATCAATTATTATAAAGACATAAAAGTACTCTTGCTCGGACCCCTATTTACTCCATTATTATTATTATTATTATTATTATTATTATTATTATTATTATTATTATTATTATTATTATAGATGCATCCAGCTTAATTTCTGTCTGTTATCAATTGAGCAGTTCTAGGGGGACATGAAAAGGAGACATTATTAGATGACATTCTCATGTGACACATATTCATTAGATGATGATTACATGACTACTTTTTCGTCATCTAATACAAGTGTGCCACATAAAAATGTCACATAATAATATCCTCTTTTCATATCCTTTTAGAATTTTTCTTCTCCATTAGCCAAAATCACCATACGTGGTGTGCCTAGATGCATCTTATTCTTACTCACTGTCAACTGATGCGGTGGTGTGTTTAGATGTACGTTATATATGTATTTGATGCCATGGCAACTGATTTTATATCACTACCTGATTTTATATCACTACAATGGACGTCGCCTATAGTCGTGTTTGACGCCATGACAACTAATTTTATATCACCACAATGAACGTTGTTACTATAAGTTGTGCCTACAGCCCCCATACCGACTACTTTTGACCCTATTACGACGACACTTATAGCAAAGACATAGGTGTCGCCACTATAGATCTGACAATTTTGGGCCACAAAAATT
>CAVNYN010092940.1:1488-12948 GCA_963692815.1 Nyctanthes arbor-tristis
ATACCTTTCACCGAAGTAGGAGGAGGTAACTTTTCAATAATTTGGATTTTAGCCTTATCAACTTCAATCTCTTTTTGTGAAATCTTATGGCCAAGAACAATGCCTTCTTGCACCATAAAACGGTATTTTTCCTAATTAAGCACCAAGTTTGTCTCCTCACATCTCTTTAATAATATGCTCAAATTTCTCAAGCAATTATCAAACGAGTCTCCAAATACCGCGAAGTCATCCATAAATCCTCAGTAAATTTCTCCACCATGTCAGAGAAATGGCCATCATGCATCTTTAGAAAGTTGTGGGGGCATTGCAAAGACCAAAAGGCATCCTTCTATATGCAAAAGTTCTATATGGGCAAGTAAATGTTGTCTTCTTTTGATACTATGGGGCTATGGCGATTTGATTGTAGCCCGAATAACCATCTAGAAAACAATAGTAGGAATGAACCGCCAATCGCTCAAGCATTTGATCGATGAATGGAAGGGGAAAATGATCTTTCCTAGTGGCATTATTGAGCTTTCGGTAGTCAATGCACATTCTCCACCCGGTCATCGGTCTTGTAGGGATAAGTTCATTGTTTTCATTTTTCACCACCGTGACACCTCCTTTCTTTGGTACAACTTGGACTGGACTAACCTATGCACTATCTGAAATAGGATAAATAATCCCCGCATCAAGTAACTTCAATACTTCGGATTTAACAACTTCTTTCATGTTTGGGTTAAGGCGGCGTTGATGCTCAATTGATGGTTTGAAATCATCCTCCATATGGATCTTGTGTATGCATAATGAAGGACTTATTCCCCGAATATCTGATATAGTCCATCCAATGGCCCTTTTGTGCTCTCTCAATACCCGAAGTAGCTTATCCTCTTCTAACTTGCTCAAAGAATTAGAAATGACTACCAGAAGTGTAGAAGCTTCTCCTAAGTAAGCATACCTCAAACGAGAAGGACAAGGCTTGAGCTCAAGAGTTGGTGCTTGTTGAAGTGATGGTAGTGGTAGTGAAGAATTCTTTCCCAATTCCTGAAAATGAGGTCTCTTTTTGCCGAGATATGGTGTAGCCGCCAAATAATGAACCATTTGCTCAACTTTGGTATTCCCTTCATCAATATCCCATGAATGTGTAATGTAAGATTCAAGAGGATCCTTAGATAGTTTATGAGTAAAAGATTTAGCCACTAATTGATCAATGGTTTTCACCCAGAAGCAAGAATCAGACCCGGATGGATATTTGAAAGCTCTTAACACATTAAAAGTGACTTGCTCATCTTGAACCCTCAAAATTAGCTGACCTTCTTGCACATCAATGAGAGCTCTCCCGGCAGCTAGAAAAGGCCTCCCCAAAATGATAGGAATATTATGATCTTTCTCCGTATCAAGAATGATAAAATCGGCCAGGAAAATGAATTTATTCATTTTGACAAGCACATCCTCAATAATACCCCGTGGACACTTGATGAATCTATTGGCCAATTGCAATGGTACAGTGGTTAGCTTGGCTTCTCCCAAGCCCAATCTCCTGAAAATAGACAACGGCATCAAATTAATGCTAGCACCAAGATCACATAAAGTTTTACTAAAATTTAAATCACCGATAGTGTAAGGAATAGTAAAACTCCCTGGATCTTTGATTTTTGGAGGTAGCTTGTTTTGCAAAATGGCACTACATTCCTTTGTTAGCATCACAGTCTCATGCTCCTCAAGTTTTCTCTTATTTGAAAGAATATCTTTCATGAACTTGGCATAACTTGGCATTTGAGCCAATGCGTCGGCAAATGGAATGTTGATATGTAGCTTTTTGAACACCTCCAAGAATTTACCGAATTGAGCATCAAGTTTTTGCTTTTGTAGCCTTAGACAAAATGGGATAGGAGGTGCATAAGTCTTGACCAGATTTGGAACTTTTGGAGATGAAGGTCCGGGTTCACTTTCTTTAGCCCCTTCTTCTATTACTTTGGGCTCTTGAGTAGGTTTGTCATTGTTCATGGTTACCTTTTCGGATTGAGCAGATGGGCATTTCAATGAAATCTTGTGTATTTTCATCCTCCTTCTTATTGTGATTGCTTGCACATTTTCCCTTGGATTTGTCTCGGTATTACTTGGCAAAGCTCATTGTTGTCTCCCCAAAAGAAGTTTGGCTAGTTGGCCTACTTGGTTTTCCAAGTTCTTCAAAGCTACATCATTGCGCTCTTGATATTTCGATTGTTGATTTGCCAACTTAGCCAGAGCTTCTTCCCAAACCTCTTTCTGCTCTTGTGGTCTCCGATTGAGCACATTGTGATTATTTCCATAAGAGAGATTAGGATGGTTCCTAAATGCAGGATTGTATGTTTGAGAGTAAGGATTATACCCTTGACGTTGGAAGTTTTGTGCATAAGCCACTTGCTTCGATGATGAAGACCCTTGATGAACTAATGGACAAGATGAACTTTGATGATTTGCTCCACAAATTTCACAAATAGGTGGAGGAGCTTGTATGACATTGATGGGATGAGATGCGAATGTAGAAAATACCTCAACCTTCTTTGCCAATGCATCAATCTTGGCTAAAACTAGTGAATACGCATCCACTTCATGAATTCCACTTCCTTTCCTTTGAGAACCCCTATCAGGCCACATTGCACTTTGTTAACTCATGATTTCAAACAAATCATATGCCTCTCGAATGCTTTTCGTCTTGATTGACCCATTGGAAGATGAATCAACATTGGAACGACATGAAGGAGTCAACCAGACATAGAAATAATTAACTTGTGCTCCCAAAGAAATTCCATGATTTGGACATTTTTGTAGCATATCATTGAATCTTTCCCATGCCTCATGAAAAGCTTTCGGACTCATGTTGTTGGAAAGTAGTAATCTCATGCTTCAGTCTAGTAACTTTAACAGGTGGGAAATACTTCATAGTGAATTTTTGAACAAATTCCTCCCAATTAGTTATGCTTCCTGGGGGTAGAGTGTCAAGCTATTCTCATGCTTTATACTTTAATGTATGTACAACTAGACTAATTCTAATTGCTTCCTTATTTACCCCTTCATATTTGAAATGCCCACACATTTTCATAAATCTAGCTATATGAGAATATGGATTTTAATCGGTTGTCCCATAGAATGAGATAGTATTGGAGAATAAATTGATGACATCTGGACGAAGTCGAAAGTCTGGGTGGCCATATGAGGGATAAATAATACTTGCTTGACTTTCAACCACCGGGGGATTCATGAAGTCCCCAAAGAGCATATCCTCTTCATTGACAACCGGTTGCACCCTTGGTTGTTGATGAGCTCTAGGAGTGTCCATATTAAAGCCTGATGGAGCTCCATACCTTGGAATGACTCCAGGTGGATTAGCCACCAGTGGAATGATAGGATCTCTGTCGTGTTCCATTTCAAAATTTTGTCTCCTTCTAGCTTCCCGTTGCTCTTGGAGTCTCCTTCGGAAAGTTCCCTCAATCTCGGGGTCAAATGCCACTAGATCAAGACTTCTAGAGCGACGCATAAACTATTGAAGACCTACAAAAAAAAAAAAAATTAAAAACAGTTAGCTTAAGTTTAAATCAAGAAAACAAAAGAATAAGTAGTATCTAATTTAATGTTAACTAGAATAGTAATCAAATATTACACTCCCCGACAGCGGCACCAAAAACTTGTTACGAACTTAAAGATATGTATAATACCGCAAGTGCATGGGTCGTATCAAGTAATACAATGAACAAAGAGTCCGGTTGTCGATCCCATGAGGAGTTGCTACTTGATATTACTCTAGTTAAATTAGTTGATTTAACAAATTAAACACACACAATTAAAATGGAATTTTGATTTGAAAATATGAAAGTAAGCACATAGAAGAAAGGAACTTAAATAAAATGGATGCAAGTGGAGTTATGTGAATATAAAGATGTGGTGGTTGGGATTCTTGGTTTCACTTAACCTTACTTAATTAACAAACCAACAAACTAACAAGCAAGTTACTTGTTCATAATGTTAGACTCGGATTTCCTATTCTAGCTAATTACCTCTCTCGAGTGTCAAATTAGCCCTAATTAATTGGATCAACCTACCATATCTCCATGTCAATTGAAATCCAACTAACTGCATTAAGTGTTTGTAAAAATGCCTCAATGAGTCACTTAGGACTAGGAGTATATCTCTATCTCCTACAAGAACCTACGGTGATTGTTACTTGGTCTAATATGTATATTTCTCTTTTGAAAGCTATACAAATCACTCAACACATCATTTATTGGCCACGTAAATGAAGGGCATTAAATGTCATAACAACCACACATAAGAACAAACAACAAAGCAAGAAAAGCATGCCTTGATATTAACTAACTTTGGTTAAGCTACACCAAAAATCCCAACAACAAAATATTTAGCTCATTACAAAAAGGGGACAAAGTAGAGAGTTAATGACATACATTGTAAATGAGAAAAATAAAGAGGAAATACGAGTATAAGAATGTAATCCTTCTCTTGGAAGTACAAACTTGTAATTCTTCTCAAAATTTCTCTTCTTTTTCATTCTCTCTTTTGCTTTGCCCTAATTTTTGTCTCCAAGAACAACTCCCCAAGAACAACCCTAGGTGGATGAAGAATGAGTCTTATATATAGGAGAATATGTTTTTAGGGTTACAAGACACCAAACTCTCCAAATTTGCACAAAAGGGGCTCAAACAAATAGAAATCGGGTGTTTCCAGATAGCCCGCGGTAGGCTGCAGAATGCCCATGGGCAGCAGAAAAAACCACCAGGCTGCGGGTGGCCGCAGGTAGGCCGCGGGTGGTAGATTCATTCATTTTGGTCCCCAACATCACTTTTTCTTGCACCTTTAGTCATTTTCACTCAATTCTTTTCCATTGAATTTAGAAATTTCAAAAACTATTCTTAATGGTCCTTAAGCTTCAAAATGACTCCAAATGTCGTCTTTCAAGTTTTCGTGCAAAGAAGCCCTCATGCTTCCAATTCCTTTGTAGAATTAGAAATTTTGCTCTTTTTTTTGCTTTCTTTTCTTCCAATTGGTGATTTTGACATATAAAGACGAAATTCAAACAATTGTGAGTAGAAATCCGCTCAAGTAATTGATAATTTGTTCATTTAAGAGCTTAAATAAGTGTATAAAGACATACTTATCAACCATTTTAAGAGCTTAAATAAGTGTATAAAGACAAACTTATCAACCATGGTTCTAGAATTTTGCCATTTTATTATAATTATATATATATATATTTATTTATTTACTATATATGTAGATGTTTATAATTTTTTCCAAGAAAATTTCACATTTTTTCAAAATAAAACAATATTACTACACAGAATTAGGAATAAGAAAGCTATTTGTCTCTATCATATATTAATTTTTAAGAGAGAAAAAATAGTAATGTGTTAAATTTATTATTTCATATTATGTTTAGTATGTTTTTATTTGTTTTTTCCAATTATTGAAAGAATTATTAGGACAAAATGAAAGCAATCTTATTTGTTTTTTATTCTGTTTGTAGTGCTTGCATTGAAAAATGAGAAGTTTCTTGAGTATTGATTTATCGATAAATGGCATTTATTCCATCTCATGTTTGATTTGGGAAAAAACTTAAAAATTTATTGTGATTTATGAAGTGTTCTAATTGTCATATATTTTTAGAACTTAATGAGTAATTATTGTTTAATGGGCATCGTTTTAGTCTAAGGTATGCTTGCTTATATAGGTTCAGATAAAATGAATTGTTTTATAGAGATTAATCTCAGTGATGGATTTTATGGCTTGAGAAGCATTAGAAATGCGATAAAGAAGGGAATAAATTGAATTAAATGTTGATGTATTATATTTATGGATACTTCGTGCAAATCTAATTGAATGCCCGACTTCTCCACAAATCTAATTGAATGCCCGACTTCAGCCAATGGAAATTGCTTCAAAAGGGGAGCTTCCATCATTTTAAGCCATTTTCATAAACCGCTTACTGTCTATATCAATTCAATTGTTGATCAGTTATTTGCTTATAGGTGTCTACCTAAGGCCAACTGAGTGATTGAGTTATTTGCTGTGCATTGACTATACATGTGTATCATTTTCAAGTCAAACAAAAGATAATACAAGAAAATAGTGAAACCATGAAACTTCTTTTATCTTTAGTAATGAGATTTTAGTTTTGCATAACTATTTATGTAGAGGTATAAACTGCACTGTATTTGGCTAGCTCAACCTCATTTCAGATAGATTTATACAAAGCCAACTTCAATTTAACAACCCTTCTTATAGTGCATGCTTGAAATCTAGAATTTGAAATAGGATCGGAACTAAGTATTTCAAATGGCCGATAAATGAGAGAAAAGCACAGCTAATAATCCAATAATAATAATAATAATCACTTCAATATATAAATGTGTGTATATATATATATATTTAGAGACAAAATTGATTAAAAATAAAGTCAATATCTGATTTTGTTATTTATTAAAAAAGTCATTTTTTTTAATGTTCGGACTTTCTAATGTACGTATATGTTTAATTTGTCAACCCATTTTCCCGTGCAAAAAAAGAATAAATAAATTAATTAATTAACAACCCATTTTTCATACAGATGTTTTACATAGTTTTCATTTATGCACGAACAGAGACATGTTAAATATTCACCATATAAAAGTAGTATCAACTAATTTATTTTAATAAATTTACAAATTAAAAAAAGAGGGAGAGGGGAATGGATAAAGTTGAAATCTTGTTACTATTTTTTATAATAATAATAATAATTTGTCATAATAATTTATTGAATGGAAATTAATGTTAATTAATGTTAACTATGTAATTATAATACTGTAATTCAATTGAATGACGAAATATAAAAGAATAAATAAGTGTCAATTAAATTATTTTAATAAATTTGCCACAGAATGAATGAGTGAAATCAACTTGGCATTTGTTTCAGGAAAAAAGAAAGAACGAAATCAACTTGGCATTAAAAAAAGCTAACAAATTATATAATATTAAAATTTCGAAACGGTAACATTAGAATCCGTATTCATTTTCTTTTAAATAAATAAATTAGGTCGTAAAACATTGTCAAATGAAAATCGCTATTATTTATAACATTAAATTTGGGTATTGATGATCTTGCCCAATCCTACACTTACATTGGCTTTCTTATGGCATTGGTTGAAATTCGTTTTAAAGTTCTCTAATTGAGTTGACTCGGGAACGGGGTTTGTTGGTCCAAATTTAAACGTTAAAAACAAAGAGACAAATAGATGCAAAGGTTAGTGATCTTTGCTGCAATTTACCCTAAGATTGACTTAGATTACATGTTGTGTACAAAGTAAGTAGTTGCAATTCTAAATGAGCTACTTTTAAGATAGATGATATCAATATTGCATCATCAAATAGGAAAAACAAAGGGTAATTAGAAAAAGCCTGAAGAGTTACATTTCCCTTTATCATCATGTTTTGTCGAGTCGTATATGTGGTTTGCCTGTGTTATTTATTTTTTTAGTTTTTAATGCACAATTCACCAATTATATAAAGTTCATGATTTATGATTCCTAGGATATGCTCTGCAATGGCTAAAAGTAAACTCACCAAGTTTGGTGTTTGTGATTTATAAAACTTAATACAATTATTATCTGTGATACAATAATACTTGACATAAATAAATCATGAAATGAAGATTTACATTAACTATGGTTTTTTAAGTACATTAACTATGATATTTTTTTTAACACTAAACAGCGAATTGGATACTTAACTTTTTTCCCCATGTTTTATTATACTATTTGCATTTAAACAATTGTGATGTCGTCTTTTGTCATAGTTCCTGCATGTTTATTCTTCAATCAAAGAGAATAATAATTTTATTCCTCTAATAAAATAGAAAATTATGATAAGATTTACCTCATAATCGAAATCTTTATATGTATTTATTCGGCCTTTTATTTAAAACTTTGGCAGGATAGGGGAGGCAGAATGTGACAATACAATTTGGTTGGTTAGGGTTTTAAAATAAAATTATTCGGGTTTAGGTTATACTTACCAATCTAAACTTTTGGAACTTTAGTGCACATTTAAAGGTTTTGGATGATAGTGCGAATAAACGCAAAAGTTGGGGGACCTTCGTTTCTACTAATTTTGTTGTCTTCTCTTTTCTTTTTCCTCCTTCCTCAATTGTTAGGTCCTTCTAAAGAGTATTTTGGTTTTCTTGCTATTGCTAGGCCACTTTCAATTGAGAAGGCTGTATTTTTGTAATTTTTTAAAATGTTTCACAGAATATGGTTGTATAATTTAACTATAAATATGTAACAATTTAATTTCGTTTTCTAATTTTCTACACTATTTACTTAGACAATCAAATTGATTTGTCAATTAAATTGATTGGTAAAATATCAATAGAATAGGTAAATATAAAAAATGATGTTTATTTTGTGTAACGAGATTTATATGAGTTCAGATAGTAGGAATTGTACTCTTTTCGTGTAAACGTTGCATGAAAATGGAAAAACGGGTTACATGTGCTCTAATGGCATTAGAATGAGGCAAACCCACCCTCAGCAAGAACAATCAGTTGCGTTGGGTTTTCCATTGCATTGCATTGGGTTAGATTGACCTTCAAGATAAAATTTTTAAATTGAAGTAAGTCCAGCTTGAGGTGAGAGCATGTTGATCAATATTTAAAGGATGGAAATGAAAGTTCAAATGGATGCAAAAATCTGGGGACTTCTACTATAATTTACTCGATCTATTAACTAACAACTATTGTAGAAACCGTTGACCTGTGGAAATAGTTACAATTCTCAATGAATTACTTTAGTGAAGATGATATCGATTTATTGAGTTTCGTTGACAACTAACATTTTTATTTAGTGATATCGACTTTAATTACTTAATGCCATAATTAGATCTGTAGGAATGATATTCTCCCCCAGTGGCGTTTGGTAATAATCTAAAAATAGATTTAACATGTATAGTTAATAATTAGAATAATGTGAAAACTTGCAGCATATCAAAGAAGTGGCTTACCAGTGTATTATCATGTGTTTAAAATATATAATTTATATCAGTTGATAAATCAAGGCAATTTTTAGTTTTTTACGTTTTTGCAATCAAGACAATTTTTAAATTAGTAGCCATACAAGAAGGAACTTTTTAAATAGTAGCCGAACAAAGAGTCCTACCTCTCTCTCATAGTGACATTGCCATGTAAGATGATGCAACACTTTTACGCCATCACTACAATGTGACATAACACTAATATGGTAATGCTACATCAGCATTAGGAGTTGTATATCCCTCCCACTTGCGAAAGAGATCAACTCTCATTGATGTAGTATGTTTAATTATGGGCTAGTTTCAAAAATCCTTTCCAACCTTTGAGCTAAGAATTGGTTAGGTCCTTAACGTTTTCTTTTTTTCCCCAACCTCTCGGGTTCCCACCCTTTCCCTCTATTTTCATTTTTTAATTAAATAAAGTATATATATATTGTTTTTAAACTTTTTATTTTTTATTTAAAAATTTGAGGGTTAAAATGGTAATTTTCTTCAGAACTTAACGGAAAAATGGATGAAAACCGTCAGCAAGGACCTGTTGTTTGAGTTTTTGAAAGGTTCGGGCCCATAAGGTCGAAAAAAAGTTAAGGATCTAACCAATTCTTAACTCAAAGGTTGGGGACAATTTGTGAAATTGACCCTTTAATTATTACAAAATTTTCCTGATTCAGTGTTTCTATATTTTATTTTCTACATTCTATTAGGAAATTGAAATAAATAAATATAAAGAATACAACTTTTTTCTTTTAATTGGATGTCCCCGAAGGAATAAAAGAACACACTTATAGATTTACATTATTATTATTACTACTATTACTACTACTAGAATTCTCACCCGTGCGTAACATGAGATCTAAAAGTAATAATAACAATAATAATTTTAGGGAGATATATTTATCTGGCATGAAAAAGTGACATGTTTAGCTATTAACCATGTATTTGATGACCGTAAGCCTTCAAATTCACCACTTGCATATAAACAACCAATTCACGTTTGTCAACTAACAAATATCAGTTATCTATATGAGATAAACATATCTATTTAGAATTACTATAATAACAAATGTCAATAAATTTTTTTACAAAAATTTAATAAATTATTAATATAGCTAGTTTAGTCATATGTTAACTGATAGACGAAATCGCAAGTGCACGATACCATTCAAGAAGTATAGGACTAGATGAGTCCCGAATGTCGATCACACAGGGAAAGTTGTCACCTATTTCACTTGAGTCAATTTCACACCAATTGAATAAAGAAATTAAGAGTTTGTAAAAGAATAGTGAGTTTGTTTAAACTAACAATTAAATGCTCTATCTATTTTAATCTAGGAAGGAACTCAAATTTAGGACTAGAAAATATATAACTGAAAGCGCTGAGACTCACGAATCCACAATAAACAGGCGTTCCAATTATGCAATCTCACTCATGACAATTCACCATCACGTGCTCATAACCAGTTTCACAAGTTTAATTGAAAACCTCTCTCGAGCAAATTCAAATCTACCCAACCAGGTAAACCCACTATATCTCTATGTGAATTTCAACCTAGTTGAGTGCATTAATTAACAGGAAACTATTTCTGCGGTCACACAAGTCATAAAAGTATATATCTATCTTCTATGCAATTTATGTTTTCTATTGAAGTGCTAAATTGGTGACTTACCTCTCGGTTTCCTCACGAATTCACTAACACAATTACAAGTTGATCAGACTCATAAAAGGGAATTACATATCACAATAGAAAATAAACACGCAATAACAATTAGAGTCATGAATGTGATTAATACAATTAAAACATGTCTATTACTTTATCGATTGTCTCAACAAGGAAAATTAGTTACGCATAATAAAGGAATTCATAACATAAGCATTCATAGGGTTTGAATACATGACCAGATTCTAGCAAAGAAAAGATGAAGAATAACGAAGAAAACGTTTGCACCAAACGAAGAACTACGTTCTTCAATCCTCACGCGAACCCCAGCTTCAATCTCCAAGTCCTTGCTCCAATCTCTTAGCCCTCAAGAATGAGTTTCAATGATGAATCCCCCTTTTACCGAAGGGTTTTTCGTTTTTTTATAGTTGGGGAGGCCTTAGAACCCTAGAATGTGTTAAAAAGGGCCCGAAAAAGAGTAAACGGCGTCTCCCGATACGGGCCGCGGCTGCAACAGGCTCCCAGGTACGCCCGTGGGTGGCCGCGGGTATGCTTGCCGAGGCCTACCTGCGGCCTTCTTCCATGGTGTGTACTTCGGTCCCTACTTTAGCTTTTTCTTGCGGCAATGGTCCTTTTCAGTTTTTTCTTCATTTAAGCATGTCCCCAAACTTTTTGACCTATTCATCAAGGTCCCCGCTCTCTTTAAACATGACACAAATGACCTCTTTCAAGTTCCCCAACGGTGGCATTCAGCATTCACACTTGTTGA